>PVIU01022708.1:0-28830 GCA_004026605.1 Ondatra zibethicus | reverse complement strand
GGGGACCGGGAGAAGGGGAAGAAAGGAAAAAAATTTTTTTTTATCTTTAATTATGTTCTTGAATGGAAAAAATAAAACAAAACAATGTATGGAAAAAAAAACATACATGTAAATGAAACAAAACATTCACAAACTACAGACTGCTAAAAAATATAAAACATCCTGGGACAAATGAAAACAAAAACATAGCATTCCAAAACCTACAGGCAGTTGTAAGAGAGAAATTTATAGCAGTAAATGCCTATATCAAAGAAAGAGATTGGAATTAGTAATAAAATGTCCCCCATCAAAGAAAAGCCAGAACCCAAGAAGTTCCCTGTTGAATTATACTGTTCAAAGAGCTAATAACAATTCTTCTCAAGCTACTTCTAAAATTTAAAGAGAAAAGAATCTATCCAAACTCATCCTGCTAAGCTAATATTATACTAATATTAAAACCGAGCAAGGATACAGCAAATAGAGAAACTATAGGCTAATATACTTGATTAATATTAATGCAAAAAATCTTCAACAACATACTAGCAAACTGAATCTAATAGCACTTTGAAAAATAATTCACCATAACTAAATGGTATTCGTCCCAGAAATGCAAGGATGATTCGACATATGCAAATCAATAAACATATTATATCACTTTAACAGAATGAAGAAAAAATGTATCATTTCCATCAATGTAAAAATAAACATTTGAAAAAACATCATAATGTAACAAACGCTGAATAAACTACCTATAAAACAAACATACCACAACACAATAAGAACCATGTAGAACAATCCCACAGTTAACATGGTGAATAAGAGAAAGTTGAAAGCACTTGGCCCTAAGATTTAGAACAAAAAGATGGCCACTTTTGCTATTTCTGTTTAGCATAGTACTGTAAGTCCCAGCCAAAAGAATTATGAAAGAGAAAGAAATAATAGGTTCCATACTGTAAAAGAAAAATGATCATATATATATATATATATATATATATATATACCTTAATCAATTCATCAAAATTTGTTAGAATTGTATAATCTTATTGATCCAAGTTATAAAATCAGAATATGAAAAATCAGTATTACTTCTATATACTAATAAGGATCTATCTGAAAGTGGAATGAAGGAAATAATCCCATATAATATATAAAAGTAAATTTAACCAGAGAAGTGAAAACTATAAAATAACTATGAAAGAAATATTAGGAAACACTGAATTCCTACACTGAACCATTCCCATAGATTAAAGAATTCATGTAGCTTTATATGATATAAAGCTAAGGTTCAATGTTATCCTTACCGAAATACAAATGGCATTCTCATGGAAAAAGAAAATAATCTTAAAATTCATATGGAACCATAAAAGACTTCAAATAGCTAAAGCAATATTGAGTGAAAAAGAACAAGCTTGAAGGCACTATGCACTTGATTTCAAAATATACTGCAAGACAATAAGCACTTGAAAAGCATAACACTGGCATAGTAGTACACATAGATCAAGGGAACAGAAGAGAGAGCCAAGAAGCAATTACAGGCATTTACAACCATCTGATTTAGTGACAAAGACACCAAAATACACACAAGAAATGACCAGCTCCTTCAATATATAATGTTGGGAAAACTGGTTATCCACATATAAAAGAATGAAGGTAAAGTGCCATGTATTAAAATCAACTCATAATAGATTAAAGACCTAAATAGTGAAATACCTAAAACCAGGATGTTGCTGAAAAAACAATGGACAACACATTACTGCTTTAGTCTGCATAAGGACTGCTTTCTTTTTTATATAAAATCCCAACAGCATCAGCAACAAAAGCAAACCTGGACAAATTGTTGGTGGGAATGTGAATTAGTATAGTCATTGTGAAAAATAGCATGGAGATCTCACAAAATTAAACATAAAATTGTCATGTGATCCAGCAGTGCCATTGTCAAGTATATATCTAAGGGAAATTCAGTCACCACCTCCATTCTCATATTCATTACAAAACTGGTACATGAATCAACTCTTGGGGGCACAACCTCAAATGATACGTGTGCAGCACAAACCCTACACTGAAGGTTCAGGGACCATTGAGGAAGAGGGGCAGAAGATTATAAGAGTCAAAGGAACAGGCATCTGCTTCAAGACTATGTCCCCTATATATTACAGGGAAGCTGCATCCATAAAATCTCAACAATATGGTAGCCCAAACAAAACATGAAAAAAATGACAACATCAATTAACATTCAAACATGGATGGGGGAAATTTCACAAGGACCCACCCTCAAATAAAGAGCTATAGGCAATTAGAGATTGCTGAGAGAATAGAATAAGTCTGCTATTGGGTCAGTCCTGTTCCAATTCTAAACAGTCAGTCCTAAACACACACATGTGAGCAATACTAAATAGAGTCAACAAGCTATATTTATAGATATATATGTATGTGTGTATATATATGTACATATAAATATATATGAATAAAGAGTCGTGAATTTGAAGAATTGAAGGAAGAGAGCACGGGATGCTTTGGAGGGAAGAGAGAGAAGGGAGAATGATATAAATAAAGTACTCATATATGATATTTTCAAAAAATTAATAAAAGAAAATGTATATACATGATAAGAAAACAAAAAAAAACCAAAACCATTTGCAACAACATTGGGTGAACCTAAAGAACATTAAGGTAAATAATACAGGAACAGGAAAGCAAATTCTGAAAGATGTCTTTTATATGCAGACTCTCAAAGAGTTGAAAGTTTAGAAGCAGAGACTGAAGTGGTACTCCGCACAGAATAAGTGGGTCAGAGCAGGGGAGAGACTGGCGATGCGCTACGCAACTATACAGCTGGACTGTAGTAAATTTCAAGAAGTCTACTGTTTTTTATAGAGAATAATACATTGACCTTTTAAAAACTATAAAAACAATGGATATATTGTGTCCTCACCTCAAAAATAATGAATATATAAAATGACAAATTTGCCAGTTAGCTATCTCTGACTATTTGAGGCCATAGAAATTCTTTAAAATATCATGCCAGCATACATATCATTTTAAGTTAAAAGAAATAAAATAGGAATTAAAAAGAAAGACATGTAAGCTAGAAATTAAGGATAACTGGAGTACACCTTTGAACAGGAGACTCAGTCATGAGTGACGCACACAGGCATTCTCTTAGTCACTCCTGGTTTCGAACAAAAGAGAAAAACAATCAAAATCTTGTAGGGAGCATGATTAGCCACTGTTTATTTGTTCTGCAGGACTATAGTGCAACATTTGGAGCACGGTGAGGATGTCGTTCGTGCCATTTGTGATGCTGCTGCTAATTTTTTTCTTTAGTTGCTGTTTGTTAATAGTGCTAGGGCCCCCGCCGTGGCCACAGATGCGCTAGGCTGCCAGCTGCTCTTCAGTTTCTCTTCAGCGTACTTTAGTCACACGACACAGTTACACTACACCTACACAAGTAAGGCATAGATGAGATCTAGAAACCCAAAACTATTTCTCACATAAACAGAGGAAAGTTAATCACTTTTTCATAAAGCTGTGCATAGAAATAGGTCACCTAACACATATTATCATGCCTGATTAGCTGTATTAATATATTAGTTTAACCTTGTGGTTAACAACCTAAGGTTAGAAACCATGCAGATCTGAGTTCAAGCTCATTTGCATATCTTGCTGCCAGTGTCAACTTAACTAATTCTTCTCGGAGTGTTTTTTCTCCTTATGAAATGAAGACAATAACACTGCTTTCATAAATCTACTGTGAAGGTTAAATAAAATCAAACCACTAAGGATGGTGTGTGGTATATAGAAAGCGCATACAACTCTTTTGATAGAGAATAAATATGAGCTAAACCAAAAACATATTGCATGGAAGATGTCATCTAGAATGGTAGAATAGCTGGATTCAAGTATATGTGCTCCATAAGAAGACCAAAATCTGAGGAAACATGATCAAGAATGACCATTTTAGCATCTCTGGAAACCAGTCAAAGGTTTGCGATAACCAATGGAATTCTGACCTTAGAATGGAGCAATTGGAAAACTGGAGAACAGCTTTCCAGTGTTCTCACTTTCACATAGCTCACTCCATACCTGGCTCGGTGACATTAGTTTTTAAAATAATAGTCTGTGGTCCAATGAGGGACCCTGGCCACTTAGTTCAAAAACAGACAGCATGGCTTGTTTTCAAAGAACTGTGTTTGTCTACTCCGGCCAGTATGACAACTGCCTGAAGAACCAGCATTAGGCACCTGTCTCTGTTTCACCTAACTCAGAACCCCTTAACTAGGAAAAGAGCCCACACAGGAGCATCCTTAAGAGTGTTTAAAAAATGCTCCACCTGGGATAACAAAGGATACACCAACAGTTTGAGAGGAAGAAGAGAAAAGAGGGACTCTTGGGATAATTAAAGCATTGGAAGACAGCTGCGTATATATTGCAGGTACTCTGCACTGCTGTGGAACAATCCTTCTGTACACTGTGTAAGTTATGCTGTGATTGGATTAATAAAGAAACTGACTGGCCATTAGCTGGACAGTATAGGGTTAGGCAGGAAAACCAGGCTAAAGACACTGGGAGGAAAAAGAGCGGAGTCTGGTGTGTTGACAGGAGACACCAAAGAAGCAAGACATGCTGGAGAAGAGGAAAAGCCATGATCCACGTGGCAGAAAGTAAATTAATATAAACGGGTTAATTTAAGTTGTAAGAGTTAGTAACAAACATGAGCTATTGGCTGAGCATTTATAATTAATAAGAAGTTTCCATGTGGTTATTTCAGAACTAGCTGTTAGGGAAGAAAAGTCTGCCTACACTGCACACTATCAAAAGAGAAATGTAAACACCAAGCCAGTCACAAACCCTTTACCTACAATGACTACACTACCTGCAAGATATGCTATTGCAATGGTGGCACGAAGATTGTGGAAATAACCAACCAATGCCTGATTTGATCTATGGCCAACTGCATGAAATGGAACACATACTCAACACTGTCTGGGTGACCAAGAACCTGAGACTAGATTGCTCAGGAACATGAGACAACACCAAATACTACTGGTCTAAAAAATTGTAGTGATAAAATGACCCCTAATGATAATCTGCTATACTCATAGATCAGTGCCTTGTTTAGCCATCATCAGAGAAGCTTCCACTTGTAACAGATGGGAAAAATAGAGCCACACACAGTTGGACAATGTGCAGTGTGAGAGTGAGAAGATCTGAGAAGAGAGCGAGAGACCCTGGAACACTCAGCCCTAAATGGGATGTCTTCATCAAATCCCTCTGCTAGGAGCTCAGAGAACCCTGCAGAAGAGGAGGCAGAAAGAGTGTAAGAGCAAAAAGGAATGGAGGACACCAAGCAATCAAGATCCTCTAAACCAACACAAGCAAAGCTCATATGAACTCACAGAGGCTGAGGCCACTTACACATGGCCTGCTCAGGTCTGCACCAGGCCCTTTGCATTTATATTATGGCTTTCAGTTTAGAGTATTTTGGGGATCCTTGAGTGTGTGAACAAGTGGGTCTCGGACTCTTGTGCCTTCTCTTGGAGTCTTTTCCTTCTGTTGGTTTGTTTTGTCTAACTAAATGTGATAGTTTTGTTTTATTTTATTATATTTTCTTTATATTAGTTTTTTTTAAATGAATGAATGAATGAAAAACTAACCACTGGGGTAAAGGTTAACAGCTGAACTGTCATTTATTCCTGAAGGGAGAGGGAAAATGAGTTTTCTTCAATGGGATGATGTTCCATATATCAACCACTCTAGGTCAGATCCCATGTTTAGGAGTAGTTGACTAACAAATAACAGACTCCACAGTTTTTTGTGTGTTTTTGTTTTGTTACCATTTTGTGGTTTTGGCTTTCATTTGGGGGGAAGTTGTTGTATTTGGTTTTCTAGATTTGGGGTTTCTGTTGTTGTATTGTGTCTTTTGTTTGTTTTTTGAAATAGAATTTAAAGTTGGCTGGGTAGGGAGGAAAAGAAGCACTAGAAGAGAAAGAATATGATCTAAATAAATTTGAATTTAAAAATTGTTTTAAGTAATAAAAATATCTTATATTTTATATTTATTCTATTTTAGGACATTATATAGTATATATATATTAGTATATATATATATATAATGCACATATATATTCTTTTGGTTATGGTGTTTTATCATAGCAATAGAAACCCTAAGATACCTGGTATCTGAGGTAAAAATAACATATACTGATTTCAGTCCATCTTTGTAATTTTATGTAGGTTTCCAACTCATGATCACAGAATCTCTGCCAATTGTGTGTTCTTCCCTTTCTTACTGCTTTTCCTGTAGACTTTGAAACCTAGCATTAGATGTGAAGACTGTCTTGATAGTTTAACTAGCTCCCACAATTATGCAAGTCAGTTGTCTATAATGAATCCAAATCTATAAATAGTTGTTCCTCATTATTCCTGGAGGACTGGCTGAAAGTGCCAACAGTTAACAAATCTATAGATGCCCAGGCCCCTTATATAAAATGGTGTAGTGTTTGGATCGAACATGCTGCCATGTACCTTTACCAACTCTAGATTAATTTTAATACTTAATACAATGTAGGTGCTATAGAAGTAGTTTCCCAGCATTGTTTAATTAAGGATTGCAAGGAGAAAAGTCTGTATATGTACAGTACAGATTCAATTATTTTATTTTTATATTTTTGACACCCAGTTGTTTGAATATGTGGGTTCAGAACAAATGAATGTAAGTGTCCCCCATGTGTATATGTATGTATGTATGTGTGTACATATGTATTTTGGATATATACAGTATATATTATAAGTGTATGTTTATATCGTATACACATAGAATATCTCTACATTTACTGGTTCTTCTCTGCATGAACACTGAGTTATATAATTAATATATTTAATGAACTATTGCCATCTTCCCTCATATAATAAGTGCTCTGAAGTGCAATACCTGCAATGATGGGTATATGACATAGCAAAGTGGTACTAATGTTCACTATTTACATCTGACCAAAATTGATTATTCTTTCTTTTTCTCCCCTCTCTCTTTTCCTCCCTCTATCACCTCATGGAATATGGAACACAAGAACTGTTTTATAATGAAGCCAAAACTTGCTTCATTATACCCAGAAGAGCAGAAGTATCCAGTTGATTCCCAGTATCAACCATTAAATATAGGACTGGATTTTATGGAAAAAGGACTGAGCCAGAGACCTAAGCCAGAGCAGCCCTGAGACAGTGAACTCCACAGGAGCAGGTACAGGGGAGCAACCACTGAGGGAGTGGGCCAGAGCCATAGTCCTCTATGGGTCCAGGCATGAGTCTGGGACCTCCAAGGGAGTAGACCTAAGCCAGGACCTCTGCAGGTCCAGACATGAGTCTGGGACCTCTGAGGGAATAGGCTGGAACCAGAGACCTCTGCAGGTCTGGGTATGAGCCTGGGACCTCTGAGGGAGTAGGTAGCAACCAGAGACCTCTGCAGGTCTGGGGATGAGTCTGAGACCATTGAGGGAGTAGACCTGAGCCAGGACCTCTGCAGTCTGGGCACACCCAAGTCTGGAACCTCTGAGGGAGTAAATCAGAGCCAGAGACCTTTGCAGGACCAACCCCAAGCCAGGGACCTCTGCAGGAGCGTATCCAGACCAGGGCCATTTACAGAAACAGGACTAAGCCAGCAACCTAGGAGTGAGCAGACCTCAGACAGCGAACTCCACAGGAGTAGAGAAAACACTGTTAACACCAAGTGACCTCCAGGAACACAGAGTGGCCCAGGGGGTGACTGGAACTGTGGCACTGACTGCAATATGAGGAGCAACCATGTGAGCCTCGGATCTACTGGCACCTGGAAGACTGATCACCAGCTACACCAATCAGAGGAAAAGATGGGTAGACAAGGTAAGAACACATGCAACACCTCAAAGAGAAATATGACACCAGTTAAAACTAGTGACCCTACAACAGCAAGACTTGAACAATCAAACATAGATAAAGCAGAAGGAAATGATCTAAAACAATATCTTTAGGAGTATGTTTGAGGCCCTTAAAGTGGAAATAAAAATTCTCTCAAAGAAATGAAGGAAAAGACAAACAAAAAATTGGAAGACATCAACAAATCCCTTGAAGAAAACCAAGAAAAAAGCAATCAAACATATGAAATAAACTATTCAAAACTTAAAAACTGAAATAGAGACAATAAAGAAAAACATACACAGAGGGAATTATAGAAACAGAA
The DNA here is from genome assembly GCA_004026605.1 of Ondatra zibethicus. Lineage (NCBI taxonomy): Eukaryota > Metazoa > Chordata > Mammalia > Rodentia > Cricetidae > Ondatra > Ondatra zibethicus. Next base: position 20,639 of record PVIU01022708.1, on the reverse strand, counting down.
ACCATGAGAAAATGATCAGGAACCACAAATGCAAGTGTAAACAGCAGAATACAAGAGATAGAAGAGAGAATCTCAGGCGCTGAAGATACAATAGAGGAAATAGACTCATCAGTCAAAGAAAACATTAAATCTAAAAAGAGCTAAACCCAAAATATCTAGGAAATATAAGACACCATAAAAAGACCAAACCTAAGAATAATAGGTGTAGAAGAAGGAGAAGTTCAACTCAAAAGCACAGAAAATATATTTAACAAAATCAGAGAAGAAAACTTTCCCAACCTAAAGAAAGATATGTCTACAAAGATACAAGAAACTTACAGAACACCAAATAGACTGGATCAAAAAAAAAGTCCCCTCACCACATAATAATCAAAACACTAAACATACAGAATAAAGAAATAATATTAAGAGCTGCAAAGGAAAATGCCAAGTAACATAATAGGCAGACCTATCAGAATTACACCTGACTTCTCAATGGAGACAATGAAAGCCAGAAGATCCTGGTCAAGAATTATGCAGAGATTAAGAGACCACTGATGCCAGCAAAACTTTCAATCACCATAGAAGGATAAAACAAGATATTCCAAGACAAAACCAGATTTAACGAATACCTAGCCACAAACCCAGCCCTACACAAAGTACTAGAAGGAAAACTTCAACCCAAGGAAGTTAGCTACATCAAAAAAACACAAACAACTGATGATCTTGCAGAAAGGGAAAAACACACAAATTAACATCACCAACAATGAAAAATAAATTAATAGGAGACAGCAATCACTTGTCATTATTATCCCTTAATATAAATGGACTCAACTCACCTATAAAAACTACACAGGCTAACAGATTGGACTCGAAAACAGAATCCATCCTTCTGCAAACAAGAAACACACCTCAACCTCAAAGATAAACATCACCTCAGAGTAAAGGGTTGGGAAAAATTTTTCCAATCAAATGGACCTAAGAAACAAGTGGGTGTAGCTATCCTAATATCTAACAAAATAGACTTCAAAATAAAATCAATCAAAAGAGACAAAGAAGGACATATCATATTAGTCACAGAAAAATCCATCAAGAGGAAATCTGAATACTGAAAATCTATGCCCTGAATACAAGGGCACCCTCATATGTAAAAGAAACACTTCTAAAGCTTAAATCATACATTAAACCCCACATATTAATAGTGGGAGAGTTCAACACTCCACTCTCATCACTGGACAGGTTAGTCAGACAAAAAATTAACAGAGAAATAAGGGAACTAACAGATGTTATGACTCAAATGGACTTAACAGATATCTATAGAATATTCCATCCAAACAGAAAAGAATATACCTTCTTCTCAGCACCTCATAGAACCTTCTCAAAAATTGACCACATACTTGGCAACAAAACAAACCTCAACAAATACAAAAAAAAATTGGAATAACCCAATGTAACTTATCAGATCACCATGGTTTAAAACTAGAAGTCAACAGCAATACTAATTCCAATAAGTGCTAAAGAAATAGAAGCAGTAATCAAAAGTCTCCCAATCAAAAAAAAAAAAAAAAGCCCAGGACCAGATGATTTCACCTCAGAATTCTACAAGATTTTCAAAGAAGAACTAATATCAATACTCCTCAAATTGTTACATACAAAGGAAACAGAAGGAACATTGCAAACCCTTTTTATGAAGTTAGAATTACCCGGACACCCAAACCACAGAAAGACATTAGTAAGAAAAAAAATTACAGACCTATCTCACTCACGAACATTGATGCAAAAATACTAAATAAAATACTGGCAAATCAAATCCGAGAACACATCAGAACCATCATCCACCGTGATCAAGTCAGCTTCATCACAGAGATGCAGGAATGGTTCAACATATGAAAGTCTGTCAACGCAATCCACTGTATAAACAAACTGAAAAATAAAAACCACATAATCATCTCATTAGATGCTGAAAAAGCGTTTGACAAAATACAACATCCCTTCATTATAAAGGTCTTGGAGAGAGCAGAAATACAAGGAACATACTTCAACATAATAAAGGCAATATACAGCAAGCTAACAGCCAACATCAAACTAATTGGAGAGAAACTCACAGTGATTCCACTGAAATCAGGAACAAGACGAGGTTGTCCACTCTCTCCATATCTCTTCAATATAGTACTTGAGGTTCTAGCTAGAGTAGTAAGACAACAAAAGGAGATCAAAGGGATACAAATTGGAAAAGAAGTCAAACTCTCACTATTTTCTGATGATATGATAGTTTACATATGCAACCCCAAAAATTCTACCAAGGAACTTTTACACCTCATAAACACTTTCAGTAATGTAGCAGGAGACAAGATTAACTCAAAAAAATCAGTATCCCTCCTTTACACAGATGATAAATGGGCTGAGAAAGAAATCAGAGAAACATCACCCTTCATAATAGCCACAAATAGCATAAAATATCTCGGAATAACTCTAACCAAACAATTGGAGGACTTGTATGACTAGAACTTTAAATATTTGAAGAAAGAAATTGAAGAAGACACCAGAAAATGGAAAGACCTTCCATTCTCTTGGGTAGGCAGAATTAACATAGTAAAAATGGCAATCTTAACAAAAGCAATCTACTGATTCAATGCAATGCCCATCAAAATCCCAGCAAAGTTCTTCACAGACCTCGAAAGAACGTAACTCAACTCCATTTGAAAAGCAAAAAACCTAGGATAGCCAAAACAATCATGTACAATAAAAGAACTTCCGGAGGCATCACAATCCTTGATTTCAAGCTCTATTACAGAGCTGCAGTACTGAAAACAGCCTGGTACTAGCATAAAAACAGACAGGAGGATCAATGGAACTGAATCAAAGACCTGGATATTAACCCACACACCTACAAACAACTGATTTTGGACAAAGAAGCAAAAAACATCAAATGGAAAAAAGAAAGCATATTTGACAAATGGTGCTGGAATAACTGGATATCAACATGTAGAAGAATGAAAATAAATCCATATCTATCACCATGCACAAAACTCAAGTCCAAATGGATCAAAGACCTCAACATAAAGCCAACCACACTGAACCTCATAGAAGAGAAAGTGGGAAGTACACTTGAACGCATTGGCACAGGAGACCACTTCCTAAATATAAGTAGCATAGAAACTGAGAGAAACAATTAATAAATGGGACCTCCTGAAACTAAAAAGCTTATGTAAAGCAAAGGACATAGTCAACAAGACAAAACGGCAGCCTACAAAATGGGAAAAGATCTTCATTAACTCCACATCAGACAGAGGTCTGATCTCCAAAATATAGAAAGAACTTAAGAAATTGGTCATTAAAAGAACAAATAATCCAATAAAAAAAATGGAGTACAGACCTAAACAGAGAACTCTCAACAGAAGAATCTAAAATGGCTGAAAGACACTTAAGGAAATGCTCAACATCCTTGTCAAATAGATCTTTCACTTCCTTCGTTAGTGTTACCCCAAGATACTTTATGCCATTTGTGGCTATCGTCAAAGGTGATGTTTCTCTGATTTCCCACTCTGCTTCTTTATTCTTTGTGTATAGCAGGGCTACTGATTTTTTTTTGATCTTGTATCCTGCCACATTATTGAAGGTGTTTATCAGCTATAGGAGTTCTTTGGTAGAGTTTTTGGGGTCACTTATGTACACTATCATATCATCTGCAAATAACGAAAGTTTGACTTCTTCCTTTCCAATTCGAATCCCCTTGGTCTCCCTATGTTGTCTTATTGCTATTGCTAGAACTTCAAGCACTATATTGAAGAGGTATGGATAAAGTGGACAGCCTTGTCTTGTCCCTGATTTTAGTGGAATGGCTTTAAGTTTCTCTCTATTGAATTTGATGTTAGCTGTTGGTTTGCTGTATATTGCTTTTATTATATTTAAGTATGAACCTTGTATCCCTAATCTCTCCAAGACTTTTATCATAAAGGGGTGTTGAATTTTGTCAAATGCTTTTTCAGCATCTAATGAAATGATCATATGGTTTTTTTCTTTCATTTTATTTATATGATGGATTACATTGATAGATTTTCATATATTGAACCAGCCCTGCGTCTCTGGGATGAAGCCTACTTGATCATAATGGATAATTTTTTGATGTGTTCTTGGATTCCATTTGCCAGTATTTTATTGAGAATTTTTGCATTGAAGTTCCTGAGTGAGATTGGTCTGTAATTCTCTTTCTTGGTTGGGTCTTTGTGTGGTTTTGGTATCAGGGTAACCGTAGCTTCATAAAAAGAGTTTGGCAATGACTCTTCTGTTTCTATTATGTGAAACATATTAAGGAGTATAGGTATTAGCTCTTCTTGGAAGTTCTGGTAGAATTCTGCATTAAAACCATCTGGTCCTGGGGTTTTTTTGGTTGGGAAGTTTTTGATGACAGCTTCTATTTCCTCGCAACTTATAGGTCTATTTAAATTCTTCACCTGGTCTTGATTTAATTTCAGTATATGGTACTTATCTAAAAAATGTCCATTTCTTTTACATTGTCCAATTTTGTGGCATATAGGCTTTTGTAGTAAGACCTAATGATTTTCTGAATTTCCTCAGGGTCTGTGGTTATATCCCCCTTTCCATTTCTGATCTTGTTAATTTGAGTGTTCGCTCTCTGCCATTTGATTAGTTTAGACAAGATTTTGTCCATTTTCAGTTAGTAATTATAATCATGGTAAACGTGACATCAGGCATTAAAAATGGCATAAAGATTTCAAGGGTCACAATTCCTAACATAGTATCTATAATGTGCATGGTAAATAAGCAATTAGGATTTACAATATCAAGATCAGGGAAAATAAAATTTCTCTGATATATGAATTATATGCATTGTGGAGGAAGGAGCTTAGGACAAGAACAAAAAATAAAAGATTAAATTAACATGTACAGATAAATATTCAATAAATTAAAAAATAAATTAAAAATAAATCTAAAAAGGAGAAATTTTAGTACCATATTTTACTAACTTTTTGAGAATTTTATACATATAAATATAATATATTTTCATTGTACTCACCTTTGCTCCTCTTTCATCCCAAAATGTTACCCCTACCCTCTCCTAATTTGTATTCTTTTATTTTATAATCTGCCCAGTTCAATTTGTGATGTCTGTACTACCCTTGGGTGTGGGGCTATCTACTGCAGCATGTTTAACCTACCAGTACCACATTCTTAAAGAAAACTTGCTTTCCTTTCTCTAGAAATAAAAACTCCTTATCTATAGCTCTGGGCTCATAAGTGCTTCCCGTCTCCATGCTAGAATGTTGATGGACTTGATCTGGTGCAAGCCACGTGCTGTGGGGAAAAGAGATAATGCCGTTTGTAACTGAACAGCCCAGCAACAGTATACGTTTGTATATTTGAAAAATGCAAAAATTAAACAAAATCAAGAAAAATTTAGCATCATGTTTTTACTCATTGAAAGTCTTACTGATTCACCTCTATAATACATCCTGCATGCTATTGATGCATATGATTCTATTGCCTTTACATATGATGGTTTTGCTGCATAATTTCAATAAAACATAGAAAGACAAATCATTTGCTTAAAATGTCTTTTGAATGTTTTTTAAAAATAATTTTTAGTATAGAAACTTTTTTGTTTGCAACTTAGTAATGACATTTTATATACATTGTTTATTAAATTTATGGAAAATCCATCCCATGATTAAAACATCCATTTTATTAGATACCTGTAAGATACCAAATCTCTGACTTTATCTTTACATATTTAGAAGAACAACCCCCCAAAATGAAAGGCAATCTCTGGTTCACTGCAATTAATGTCATCCTTTGAGAATCCTTTGGGGTCAGTTGACCAGTCAGCCAGCCTTCCTCTTCAAAGGAACTCACAGTTAATGCTTGTTATCAACAAAGTTCCCAAACCACTATTAATAATATTATTTGATATATAACAAGTTTGGTAACATGAGAAATACCACACACCAACTCTTTCCCAATTTCTTTTTGACAGTCTCTTATCTCCATGTCTACCCTAGACAATTTGTTGCCATCTTCCTATTTCTTCCCTATTTTCTTTGAAAGCTGAAAAGAGCAGTTTTGCATATACCTCTGGAGAAATTGCAAAGTTCTAGTTCTGCATGCAAATCACAGGCTTTTCTATATTTACAATGTTTACAAAAGGGAATCTCATCTTTCATTATGATTTCATTTCCCAAATTACTGGGAAGTTGGAGTATATTGTTATTGGTTTATTTCTTCTTCGACAAATTGCTTATTCATACCTTTGCACATTTTAGTTCCTGCTTTGCTTCCATTCCATTTGATTTATTTATATTTATTATCAATTACATGCATAACAAATACACTCCTCAAATATGATTTTTTTATTATTTTTGTTTTTGGTAGTTGTGATGTATAACACTTTTACATTTCAGTGAAATTGAGTTTCCTGTTGTTTTTCTGCTCTGCCTGTGCTTTGTGAAGTCTTGTTTAGAATAGTTTGTTATTCAGATGATGATCACATTCCAGATATTTTCTTCTCTATTTTAGCTGTCTTTTCTGCTACTAGATATTATGTCCATATGGAAGTTTGGTTTTGATATGGTGAAATTCAAGAATGCAGTTGTTTTCTATATGAAAAGGCAAACACCTCAGCAATAGCTACTGAACCCTTTGTTCTCCACTATCTGTAGCAGGTCATACTGCACCCTCCCCCTCCCAGCCCACCCCCCAGATATACCCATATCCTAACCCCTGGTGCCCATGAATGTAACCTTAATTTTTAAAATATGGTCTTTAGGTGTGTAATTGAGAATTGAGTCTGGGAATGAGAACATCCTGGATTAATCAGCTGGTGGGTCTTAATGGCAACAGGTCTTCTTATGAGAAGAAAGGGACATGTAGATAACAGAAGAAAAGTCATATGAAGGCAGAGGCAGACATTATCATGTTCCCACCAGCTACAGGAAGACAGAAGAAGTAAGAAAGCCTCCTCCCCTAGAGTCTGAATTGGAAACATGACTCTGACAACACTTTGATTTCCAATTTCAAGATCCAAGAATTGGAAAAGATTTTCCGCCGGATGGTGGTGGCGCACACCTTTAATCCCAGCACTCAGGAGGCAGAAGCAGGTGGATCTCTGTGAGTTCAAGGCCAACCTGGCCTACAAAACGGGTACCAGGACAGGTTCCAAAGCTACACAGACACAGTGAAACCCTGTCTCAAAAGACCAAAAAAAAAATTCCATTTTTCCATTGTTTGAACCACCAACTTTGTGGTAAAAAAAAAATGTACAGGAGCCTTTGGAAACAAATATATGCCAACTTATCTCTGTGCTGCTATCCCTGTCGTATGATGAGCTCTCACAAATGTGGAAGCTATGTCTGCATGTTTTATTTTGTTTCATTGATCTATTGAGCATCCTTCCAAGATAATACATTATCTTAATTACAGTACCTTTTAATAGATTGTATTATCCAAGCTGAGAAGGTGGTTCAATCAGTGAAGTGTTTGCTGTCATGAGCATCGTGACCTATCTTTGATCCCCGGCACTAACATAAAAGCTAGGCTTGGTGGCTGGCACATGCCTACAACCCACATTGGGAACCCAGAAGCAAGAGGATCATGGAGGCTCGCTGGCCAGTTATACTAGCCAGATCAGCAAGCTCCAGGTTTGGTGAGAGATTCTCAAATCAAAAAAATAAATTAGAAGGCAATTGAGTAAGACAACTAGCATTGATCTCTAACCTCTACACGTGTACACGCACAATACATTCATAAACACACATATAGACATCAAAAATGATGTTATCTATTAAGACATGTCTCTCAATTACTTCAAATATTGCTTTGAGTATTATTGCCCTTTTATTTTGCTTCTATAAAAATTTGACAGCAAGACTAAAACTTTCCTAGAAGTCCTCCATTTTATTTAAATGACACTGAATTTTTCAAAAAGCTTGAAAATTTGAGATTGTATAAAAACCCCAAGTAATTTTATCTATATAGTTCTTCATTTATTTTGGTTACCATCAATTGTTTTTCATTTACAGTTTTGAAATTTTCTCAACATTTTTATAAATTTATATTAACCCCTCCGCCAAGAAGTTTTATACTTGTGTTTACTGCTTGTGAAGTTGTTTATTTGGGATATTTAAAGACGTAATTTTTATATCATGTTAACTATTTCAAGCAAACATTGGTGAATTCTTTAAAATTTGCATAATCTGTAAATTCTCTTGGATTATTTATGTAAGAAAATTTAGTACAACTTTTTTATTTTATTTCTTTCATAGCAGTGCATGTATAATAATATGACAGTGAAATGTTTATAATGTTGTACCACTAAATTTAATGTTTAACATAAGCAGCTTTTCTTGACCCTCTAAAACAGCTGCCTGCCTTTCTTCCATAGTTTGTTAAAATGGTGAATTATTAGCTTGAGCCATATGAAATGGTCCTTTTCATGATGGCAACAGGTCTTATATCATCAGTTTGATATGGCTCGATTTCAAGTATCCATAGATTCTAATTTTAAACTTTCCTTTTGCTCCATTTTTTCATGAGACTAACTTGACCAAATTGGATTTGTTCAAGTTGGGTTGGCTGCCAAAAGCAGCGTTAGGCAAATCTTCTGAACTATGATCCTTCTTAATCTGTTTCCTGTATTAGGTTGTATAGATAAGGACTATGGTTTGTGGGAATTGTCCTGCGAAATAATCTTTGCCTACTTGTTTTGCATGTAGAAGGAAAGACTGGGTACATTTATTTCTACTGATTAAATTCCTCTAATGTTATGATCCTTATTAGGCATAAATTATATTTTCTTTTTTATTTATTATTGGAGGGTATGCACGTGTGTGTGTTCACGTATGTGTGTTTGTGTGTGTGTATGTGTATGTGTGCAAGCATGTGCATGTGGTTGTGCTTGCCCACAAGGCCACTTGTGGAAGTCATAGGTTGATGCCAGGATGCCTTCCTCCTCACTTCTCTACCTTTTTTGAGAGTGGGCTTCTCATTGAATGTAAATTTGCCATTTTTCTCTAGATAAGCTGGCCAGTAAGCACTTGAGATGTGCTGGTCTCTGATTCCACACTAGGGTTACAGGACTGCTCCTCCATGCCCAGTTATAAATGAATGCTGGAGATTTAAGTCCTCAAGCTCATGTGGCAAACACTTTATTCACTGAGCCACCTATCTACCCTGAATAAATAATAATTTTCTTAGAAATTTTACCTGCTTTCTAATTTTCGACATAATTTTTTCATGTTTTCCTATAATTAACTTGTTGTCTATTCATGAATATTTCCTTTTTCTCATTTCCTTAGTTATTTTCTTCTATTTTCTTTGCTTTTGAGCCATATTGCCAGGCTCAATATTTTCTGTTTTACTGGTTTTTTTTTACAAAGTAGCTACTGGTTTTGTCTACTGTATGTTTGTTTTCTATTTTAAATCTTGTATTCCCATCCTTGTTGATCATTTGCTTTCATTTTGGGGGAGATAAATGTTTTTGTTTTCTTAAAAAATCTTGAGTTGGATACATGACGTATTAATCTTTTTTCTTTCCTAATTCTAGGATTTGAGACTATAAATTTTCACTTTAGCATTTCTTAAAATTACATGTCACAATATTTGGTATTTCATTATTTTATGGCTCATTTTCACTGATTTTAATATTGTTTTTTTTTTTTACTTATAGATTATTTAGGAGGTTCTAAATCCCTACTTATTTGCTGTTTTAGTTAATTCTACCTTATTAATTTTACCTTAGTGTATAGATCTGTTAAGCTAAGCACATTCTTTCTTCAGTAGCATGTATCATACTATACTAAAATGAGCTGTTTCCTCGGTATCCAGTAAGTAGCATTCTAAACCCAGACTTTTCACTATTTTAGTACTAACAAATATTCAACAAATTCTTGTTGACTTATGAAGGACAGAGGGAGGGAGGGAGAGAGGGACTGAGGGACAGAGGAATGGAGAGACAGAGAGAGGGACGGTGAGAGGAACTAGAATGTTCCTGAAGAGCTATAAGCCAAGTGAGTTTCTCTGGCTTCCATTTTCTACAAAACAGAAAGCTTTCCATTGCATTAAATTATTTTAGCGTAATCTTGTCCAAAGTCTAGCTTAAAGTTAAGCAGACTAAATATATCCATCCCATTAATAAAGTATGTTAATAAGCAAACATTCTGTGACTAGGAAAAGATCATAGGTGCAACCCACAGATACTCCATAGGAATTTTCATCAACTGTTACCTCTATAGTGAAGCAATATGTAGCTTGAAATATCATAGTCTTCTGATAATAATTAAGCTGTGCCCTGGCTAGGTTTATACCAATTTGACACAACTTGGAGTCATTTTGGAAGAAGAAACCTCTGTCGAGAAAACCCACCTGCCAGATTTATCTGTGGACAAGCCTGTGAAGCATTTTCTTGATTGATGATTGATGTGAGCGGGCTGAACTCACTATGGGCAGTACCACTCCCAGGCTGGTGGTTCTGGGTGCTATATGAAAGCATGATGAGGAAGTGATGAGAAGAAAGTCCGTAAGCAGCACTCCTCCATGGCCTCTGGATCATCTTATCCCTCAAGGCTCCTGCAATTCTTGAGTTCCCACCCTGATCACCCTTAGTAATGAACTCTTACCTAGAAATGTGAGAAGAAATAAACCCAGTCCTCTCCAAGATACTTTTGGCCATGATGTTTAATTATAGCAGTAGAAACCTTAAGTGCTTGTGCAAAAAGTCTCAGACAGTTAGAGGATGCTATTAAAAGAAATGATCCAACAGTGAAACATGAAAGAAGAGCTCAGCTCCTCAGATATTTTAAGATAGTTCTTCTCATTTTTATAATTTGTCTTCATGGTTTCTAGAACATATCATATGAATAAAAAGTGTCTGGCATCTAAAAAGATGATATTTAAAAATGTGTGGGATCATCTACCTAATTTGTTTTGCCATAAGATTTCATATGACAAATCATCATCTTAGGTATCCAGTAGAAAGAAGTATAAATGAAGGCACTATAAAACCTACAAATGAAAAAAGTGTATGATCTTCAAATAGAAACGAAACACTTTCTTTAATCAAACACATAAGCAGGTTTCAAAAGTTTTTAATACATGCAATGATTTTTTTCTGTATAAAACTTCTTCCAGGTAACACTTTTCACTTTTACTAAGTGTCAAAGTGATGTGAGGCTTTATGATGCAAATTTCCCTCATACAGCTCAGAGCTCAATGAGCAATCGCTCACCTCCAATCTAAGGCAAGGAAGATAGTGATGATAAATACACTGAATCTTACTTATATTTTAAAGTACTCTTTGTCAATATTAAGACATATTAATTATTAAAATTGTTTTCTGAATGGTTTGTTGGCTAAGAGCAAGGTCTGGTAAGGTGTGTGTGTACAAGTGTGCTTGTGTGTGAATGTTTTCTAACTACCTTACTACTACCACCTGAAATTCAAAAGCAAATTTAACATTCACTGGGACTATTTTATACTATGAAGCGCACTCGAAAACAAAATATACAATTTATCGACAAATACTTTGTTGAATGAATATAATTTAAAATATTTTCTGTGAATTTATAATATACTTGGTTCACTAGACTACTTATTACCTTTCCTTGTTTCTAATTCATATGATTATAAATAATAATGCTAAGAAACACAAAATATAAATACAGTAGTGTAAATTATACAATTATATGTGAAAAAGCAATAAGTGTTTTTCTTAGCATCCACTGAGTACTTATGCCGTTCTCACCACCATAACAAAATATCTCTTTCCTTAAATATGCTGTAGCATATGCACTGAGAAACCTGCAGTTTGGAGTGCCTCATACATTTTCCCATGCTATTTCCTCTATCAGGAAAATTTTTATTCCTCCTTCAGCGCCTACCTTCTTAAACTAGGAGTGTGACCCCATGTGGGGTTGTGTAACTCAACTGAATGTGGAAGTCATAAAATTATTAGCAAGAGTAATGTTTTTCTGAAGGTATGACATTCAGAAGTTAATTCAAAAATCAAACAAACAATGACTCTTGGGTCTTTCTAGCATCTCTTACAGTTTTGAACATAAAATATGTGTACTTTGCACTGTGCGAGAGACATCACACACACCATGCAATGACAACAAGCATTACCTGAAAACCTTCAGCTCAGACTAAAGAATATTGTGCAGTTCTAACTGCAGCACTGTCATTGTATATACAAAGTTTTCTGCTTTTATAGGAACAATGGTTTCATTATGAAAATCAAATACTGTTAATATTTTGCTCTTTTTCTTCAGCATTTAAGTATCAAATTAGCATAACATTGGATTGTAATGTGCTAGACTGATTTTTAAAATTGATGTTTGAGTTTCTGAACTGATTTTTATTTTAAAACCATTAATAAAATTTGGCTTCAGAATAAGACAGAATTTTGAGAATTTTCTCAAATAGCTGTAAACATATTTCTAACATTTATGCAAAGCTGTATTCTCAGAAATGATGATTATAAAATCAAAATATGGATACACTCTGGAAAAAATTGAAGTTACTCTAAGTGTTGCAGCATCAAATATTCATCCAAGTTCTAATTTTTTATATTTAAAAAATAAGTAAATTCATCTCATTAGTATGAAAATTTGCTTTTGTCTTTGATAGATGGTAAACTAACATGTGTACTAAAGAGCTATTATAAAAATAAAGTTGTTTATGATTTATTACCAGTAAATGTTTGATTTATATACTATTTTATATGTTTATATACCTAAGATCATGTAAAAATTTCTTGAATGCAAAGTGATTACTTTTTAGTAATTTGATTAGTAAAGTGATTTCATTTTAAATGCTTAAGATACTCTATCAAGTAGTAAATATTTGAAGATCTGAAAGCCATGCAGTGGCTATCCCAGCTATTCAGTTTTACCCTTGTAACACGAAAGCAACTATCAGCAACACTAAATAAGTAGATGTGGTTGTATCCCAATGAAATAAGTGGATAGCAATTTAAATAAGTCCTAAGGACGACAGCTTATCATGCATGGTTAAAAGCCCTCTAACCTACAGAGAAGCAAAAGAGTCCAGTGACTAAAATACAGCCTAAGGAGCTTATTTTACCTCAGCTACGTATAGGCTGTGGCACCTCTTGGAAGTCATATTATTCTCTTAGCCTGTTATCTTGTGTACAACATCCAAAGATTCTATATGTACATAGGAAGATTTTGTAACCTATTAAATGAATTAAAAGACACTAATGAGGTTAGCAAAGTATGTGATAGGTACTAAGCACAGTACTGTGTTATGTTGTCTCAGGGTTTCTATTGCTGTGAAGAGACACCATGGTCATGGCAACTCTTATAGAAGAAAGCATTTCATTGAGGCTGGCTTACAATTCAGAGGTTTAATCCATTATCATGGTGGGACATGGCAGCAGGCAGGCAGACATGGTGCTCTAGAAGGAACTGAGAGTTCTACATCTTGATCCATAGGCAACAAGAAGTGAGCTCTCACATTGGGCATGGCTTGAGCATATATGAGACCTCAAAGCCTGCCTCCACAGTGACACAGTTCCTTCAGTAAGGTCACACCTACTCTAACAAGGCAATACCTCCTGATAATGCCACTCCCTATAATCCAAGCATTCAAACACATGAGTCTATGGGGCCATTCCTACTCAGGAGATGAACAAAAGCCACAGACACAAACAACTTTAACGAAAGTGTTAAAGGTCAACTGAGAAGAGAGTGTGGGCTGGCTTGTAGGCATGCTGTGGAAATTAACTAGGTGGAAAGAACCAGCTCACTGGAGGTGGCTCCATTCCCTAGGAGTGGAAATTTAAATGTATATCATTGGAGAAATCCAGCTGAGCAAAGCAAGCAAGTGAGCCTATATGCATGAATTTCTCTCTGCTCTTGACTATGAATGTGATTTTACCAGTTGTTTTAAGTTTCTGCCTTAACTTTTCTACACTGGTAGACTATAACCTGAAATTGTGAGCTATTTTAAAATAAACCTTTTTCTCCTGTAAATTGTTTTTTTATTCAGAGTACTTTGTATCAGCAACAGAAATAAAACTAGGGCAAAAGTCATCTAAGAGAGAAAAGGGTGTAGAAATCAAATAGTAAATAATCAAATGTCTCCATCATGGAATTTTATAAAATCAGGAAGAACATAAAAAGTAGAATGAATAAATTTGTATCAAAAAAGTAGAATGAATGCCAAAAGTGACTGACACCCAGAAAATGAAATAAAGTCAATACTTATAGTATGGATGGAAGAGAGAGGTAAGTATAAGATGTAGTCCATCCCTTGAATTCTGAGTTTTTCTGTCAAGCTAACAGTTGTTCTAGTTATATGACAACTGTATGGTTTCACCAAATGAAAATTGTGTGTAAGTTTCATGTCTGGCAGACCAGTTAAGGAAATCAAGACAAATTTAGCATAACAGAAATATGAACATTCAAAGAGAAGTGCTTAGATGACAGAGAATCCATAATTAGCTGAAACTAAGAAAATTTGTCTTTATCCTGAAAGCCTTGTTTGAAGTGGGAAACAATAGACATGATGACAGATATTAAGATATTACCTTTCTTTGGGAGGATCAGAAGCTAGGTTAGGTTAAATAATATTTTACTAGCAAACATCCTGCAAATTCATTGACCTAAAACAACAAAATCTTATTTGTCACACATACAACACGGCCATAAGTTGTCAGGATTCTCGGCTCCTTGTGATTCTCACCCAGATAATTTGGATAATAGAGGAGCCATGGTCTTTTTTTTTTTTTAAATAGTGGAATTGTTTATTACAGAAAGCTAACAGCACACCCTTGCACCAGTTGTTTGCCACTTTAGTGTCTGTGATCTTTTTTTTTAAATTTATTAAATTTTCAAAAAATACCAATCCAAGTTCCCACTCCCTCTCCTCCTCCCATTTCCTCTACACATCCTCCCATCCCACCCCCATATAATCCTCAGGGAGGGTAATGCACTTTGCTTTGGGGAAAGTCCAAGGCCCTCCCTACTACATCTAGGCTGAGCAAGGTATCCATCCAAAGAGAATAGGATCCCAAAAAGCCAGTACACACAGTAGGGATAAATCCCAGTGCCACTGCCAGTGGCCCCTCAGTCTGCCCCAGCCATACAACTGTCAACCACATTCAGAGGGACCAGTTTAGTCCCATGCTTGTGAGGAGCCATGATCTTTAGTTCTGCTTTCTGGTGGAATATTTCATGTTATTATGGTTGAGGCAAAGAGTTTAAGAATTTGACATTGACAAATTCAGTGCTCCAGCATGAAATTAATGCCATCACTTCCAAGCCAAATTATAAATAAGAATTAATCATGTGTCTAAACTAACTAAAACAAGACAATCTACTAAGTGCTAAGAAAAGTGTTACAGCAACAAATGACTTCCAAGTTTTTCAACTCAAAATAGAGGACTCTTATCCAAGGTTTCTTTAGAAAAGGAACTTGGAAAATATTGAAAGTGCCAGCTACAGGTGTCTACCAAAGCTCCATAGACTACAGGGAAGAGACCCTCTTCCATTCAAGAAGCCTGGAAAATTGAACAAACGTTGGACACAATTATCCGTAAATAACTGTCATGGATGTCACTACAGTTGAGCACTATGGCAGCATCAGATGCACATCGAGAGTTAATTAATGCAGTTATCAAACTGGTCAGCCACCAATAACCCTTTTTCAGAAAGCAGGGATAAGCTAGAATAAAGTGAGGAGGAGTTGGAGTCCAGGTTTTTTTCCATGATTGAAATTGAACCATAGGTACAAAGATGACTTCCTTGTTCTTGAGGCCTAGTCAAAAGATGGGTTTGTTGGTATAGCCTCCTACTGGACACAGAATTGGGATTTGTTTAAGCCTATATGTTGACAAGGGATGGTGCAGCAAATATATAATGTTTGCTCTTTTAAAAATAAAGCAAAGAGATGGTGGCCTATTGATTATAACTCAACTGTATGATCAAGAAACAAATGAACAACAGCTTAAGGACTCTAATATAAACAAAAACAAGCATGTTGGAGAGAGAAATCAAATATTAAATAAGTCAGTAGTGGAGATGAGAAAAAAGATTTTGGAGAAATGTTCTTTCTTTCATGTGCCAAAGATGGGGTCTTATTAGGATATAAAACAGTGGCAATACAAACAGAATCTCTATAAGAAATGCCATTTGGCTAGACAAATGAAAGAAAGAAATTGTGGCAAACTAATGTGTGCATTGGACAGAGTGGGAATCCCAAAGAAGAGAGACAAAGTGAGTAGTTTGGTGTATCATCTCAGATAAGACTTGAGCTTGCACCTTACCTGTACATGCCTGGGACAGACTACAATCAGTGTATCAAAGACTGAGAACTAAGTTAAGATGGAAATCACCTCTAGTTCTAGTAAGGCCCCTAAGTAGCTTATTCACAGATATACTGTACAGGGAAAAATTTTGATAATTTAATCACAAGGTAAACTACTCTTCATTTCTGGATTGACCTTAAAGTGGTGAGTGTAAGAGATACTACACTCTAAAAAACCAAAGCAAAGATTATTTGAAAACAGAATAAGCATTGGACAAAGGACCAGACAGAATGTGCAGTCTAAATCTAAATGGGTTGATTGCTTGCTAAAGTGAAACACACACACACGTGCACGCATGCATGTGCACATTTTGACATTTTCCACATGACTAGAAAATGATTCAGAGTTTCACAGTATAATATTTAAAATGTCTAAGATGTTTCACAAACTTATTCAACAAAGAATTAGGACAATATGATCAACTTTCAAAAGTTATAAAAGAACAGGTACCAATGCCAAGGTGACCTAGATATTAAAATTATCAGAGACTTTATAAAATCTATATAACTATGGCCCATTAGGTTCAGAAAGAGACATTTCATATAAGTGGAAACATGGGGTTCAAAGAAGAGATACAAAATATTTAAAGTAACTTAAGAATTAAAAACAATTCCTTAAAAGAATCATTGTCTAAGATCAACAGAAGAATAGAAATAAAAAGGACATAGTGAACTTGAAGGTGTGTTAAAAAGAAATTACCGACCTGTTTAACAGAGAGAAAACAATTTTTAAAAGTGCAGAGCTGTCACATACCTATGGGATAATATCAAAAGGCATTGTGTCTAAAGCCTGAAAGAAGGCTCAGAAGTTAAGAGCACATGGTGCCTTTGGAGAGGACCCAAGTTTCAAGAACCCACTGTTATTGAAAGAGATAGGAGAGAACCTACTAGTATTAGTCTGCTAAATGGACATAGTATTAAAGCCACTCCTAATGACCTCTTATTATACCATATATTAGTGCGTCTCTCAACCATTGTCAGAGAAGCTTCTTTCATCAATATATGGTGATTAGCACAGAGACCCACAATGTTCAGAGACTAAAAGACATTTGTATCACACATTTCTCCTCCTAAGGCTCAAAAATCATTGCAGAAGAGGGGGTGGAAAATCTGTAAGAGCCAGAGGTGGTAGGTAACTAGAAGGAAGTAGTTTTCTGGACAGTATATGGAAGTTGCACATAAGAATTCACAGAAGCTATAAAAGCATTCACAAGACCCACACAGCCAGGCAAAATCACAGCACATAAGGGGAAGGTAGGAATGAAGTCCTGATGGGGAACCTCCTTTAGCCAATGGCCTTTGATAGGCTGGACCAGGTTGGGCATGGCTTTGGGTACCAAAAGGTGCATGCCTGTCACTCTTTCTCTCTCAGACCTGGATGCTGGATTCCGTTCCTGTTTCTCATTGTGATCTGTGAGTTTCCCCTTAAAGAACCCCTTATTATACCCTATTTGGAGCTAGTACGAGATTACTTTACTCGCATTCCCTTTCATCTGGTGTGTTCCCCTTCAAAATCCCATCCCTGGCTCAGGAGCTACTGTTAACTGATATCTGCCAGGTAAGGTGAGCTAGTTTTCTTTAAGGGTATAGTCCCTGGTCGGTATAACAAGCTCCAATGGAGGGCCACACACCTAAGAGTATATAGGCAACACCAATGGAACCCAATGAGGATGATAAAAAGAAGAGCACAGAGTTGAGTGGGTACAGAGTGAGGGGTAGATCTAGGATAAGATGGAGGAAGGGGATGATAATGTTCAAAATACAATGTCAAAGAATTAATATAATATTTTTTGAAAAGAAAGCAATATAGACAAAATTAACAAACCCAAATGAAATAATAAAGGAAAATAAAATAATCCAAGAGAAGGTCAGCAAGAAAAGAGAAACAAAAAAAAACACACCAAAACTTAACTTAAATTAAACTAAGTGTCCTAGAAACATGATTATAAAGCAGATACTGCTCTACTGATTAAAAATATACCAACAATATGTTAATTTTAAATACAAACAGAAAATGTAAAAATATGAAGAAAACAAAGTGAAAATGCATGTCATGCAAGTTCTAACTAAAATAAAGTTGGAGGTATTATATTAGTAGGAAACCCAAAGAATCCAAGAACAGGTAAACTCACCAGGCATAGAATTGGACATTATCTAATGACACATGAGTCAGTTCACCAAGAAGACATGATAGTTGTAAATATGTAGATTCAGAGCGCATGAAGCAAACACTGATTGACGAGAAAGGTCAGATGAACAATTAGTAATGTGTGCTGTGGAAAAGGGAGAAAGAATCATCCCTGACCATGGGTTTTGTTACTAATTTCATAGGTCTCTGACCTTATTGATCAAAATGTCTTGATCTCTCAGATACTGGCTTGCCTGCTTTATGAGATATAATCACTGTGAATGGCTTGATTGCAATGATGTTTTAGAGATCCAAGGCATTATTAATAATTATTATTAATAGGCTAGCACATAACAAAGAGAAATATGAGGAATAGTGTTATCAAAGCTAATTCAATTAATATCTGTTTAGAGGGTGCACAGATTTATCTATTAATTGCATAAATCCTTACAATTAACTCAAAATGATCCAACTTCCAAGTATGCTTTGGTGATTTTTTAGCCCCCTTTTAAATACAACTATATGACATAAGATTATAGACCTAATCGGACACTCTTGAAGTCCATCATAAGGCACCCTCAAGTCAGTAAAACATGTGACACTGGAAGGAAGAGGCCCTTCTCTTCATGCCTTCTGGAGTCTGAAATTTCTGCATTTTCAGAGAGTTCAGAGCATGGTGCCTGCATTTTCTTCCTTCTGGGTGGTAACTGTTGATAGGTGAGGCTGTAAAGAGCTTGCAGTCATAGCTAAAACAAAGCATTTTTTCTGGGATGAGGGTCATCAAGTGTTAGGTTTTGTCAAGAGAGAAGTGCTTCAGAAGAAATAAGAGGAATGCAATGTTGGTTGGTAGCTTCCATTTGACATGACACCTAAGCTGGCAAGTCAGGGACTGCTGGTAAGGATAAAGGTCCCAGTAAGGTCAGGGAGAAAAAAGTAGACTGTGTGCCATCTGTGCAGAAGAGTTTTTGCTTAGTGAAAGATGATAAAGGAACAGTGTTTGTGCTAATATCCATCAGTACCTACCAAGAAATGGAGTTCACAGCTCGCAGCAAATGTAACTTGCCAGAAGTCAAAGCTACTACAGCCTAAACAGTGGCCTTTAATAAGGAGAAAGGATCATGCATAAACATGACAATTGAAAATTTCACCTTTTCTAACGAGCACTGACATTTAGGATTGTATCATTCATCACAAATGCTGCTAAAATTCAAGTTTTCTATGAAAACCATTAATTATAATTAATGATTTAAAGAGCGACGAAATAAACGAGTTGCATTTAAAAAAATCATAGTAGAGGCTTAGAATCCTCAAAGATGATGCAAAAGCTTGAATCATATTGAGAATCTGCGGGGAAAATGAAGGCATAGTTTTCTCTCTCTGTGTATTTCTTCATGTTTTCTTCACTTTTTTTTTTTTCAGAGAACTAGGCCTTCTTCTAAGTTGTTGATGCACACGGCCATGGCATCACCTAGCTTCAACCAGTCAGCACTGCCCTGTCTGAGGCATTGTTCTCTTCATCCCACATGGCTCAAGGTGTGAAGCAAACCCATGGACTAAAGTGTCATTTACAAATAGCTCAGTATTTACTTCTGAATTCTCCTAATGATGCCAACGACACCTGTAAAAATTTACAAATAACAACACTTAAAATATCCTCAAGTGTTGAAATTCAGCTTGACCTGCTTTGTCTAAGTTTGGCATTTTGTAGTATATTGATTAAATCTGAACTAAACTAAGAGTAGATATAGCAATTTATTTTCTGATTATCACGTTTATCCAGTTTCCTTCTTTTCCTTTTTGCTTTTAGTATTTTTGGTGAATGAATTATATGGTTGGCCCCATTATATTTACTTCAGTCTGGACTTTGTTAATTATGTTTCATTGGGTTTTAACAGATTCATTGTTTCTCCCACATTTCCCATAAATTGGTTATTAAAATTAAAGTCTTGATCATATTCAGTCTCAAATTTTTGTAATAATCTTTAATAGACAGTGCTGTGAGCATTCATTAAGAGGCCAAACAGGGCTCATTTTCTCTGTGGTGTGTGAGTGTGTGTGTGTGTGAGTGTGAGTGTGTGTGTGTGTGTGTGTGTGTGTGTGTGAGTGTGAGTGATCTTTGCAGTCACTGATGATTATTGTCCATCAATTTTATAGAAATTGAAAATTAGCCATGATATTATTTTATCTTTCC
>PVIU01022707.1:0-28875 GCA_004026605.1 Ondatra zibethicus | reverse complement strand
GAGGGATGGGGGTGGGCCTTGGACTTCCAACAGGGCAGGGCACCATGCCCTCTTTCAAGGAAGAAGGGGGAGGGAGGAGGGGTGGGGAGGTAGTGGGAGGGGACCGGGAGAAGGGGAAGAAAGGTAAAAATTTTATTTCTTTAATTATGTTTTTGAATGGAAAAAATAAAACAAAACAATGTATGAAAAAAAAACAACAAAAAAGAATACATATTTCAGTTTTTCCTTTAGGACAAGGGTTGTTTCTTCTGTGATTGGTTGCTTATTGAATTCACATATGTGGTACAGCATGCTGCTATCTTGGAGCATTGAGAGCCTAGAAGTTTCAGGTCTCCTTAGTATCCTCACAAAGGATGTTCATGTTCTCTGTAAAGAGTGCCGTTTGTTTCCTGTGGTCATGATCACATTAATTACTTGTATTTCCAAATAAACTTCAGGGATACGCCAGGAAAGAGGCATTACATGATAGTCATATGTCTTTGCAATGCAATTGGTAGCATGCTATTATGAAACCAGTTAATATTACTTCCAGGAAATTTCTGCTTTGGATACAGAAAATATATAAATGTTTCCTAGACCAGAATTTTGTGAATCAAAGCTTGCTGTGCTGTAAGATTCTGATAGACTTATTCTATTAGGACTCCAGCCTTGAACCTACACTGAATGAATCTACACTGAATTCTTCTTCTCAGCTCTCCTGTTTGTGAAGGGTGTGTAACACAGAGCATGGTTGTTTCACTAATTCATTTTACTTCATATATATTTTTATCCATGATTAACATTTTCATCAATCCTTGATCTCAACCACTCTATATTCTTATGTTAATTTCAAAGCACCTTCAAACTTGTCTAATTTTATTTTGACCTAGCATAGCTTAAACACCTTTTTTATTTTATAAAGAAATTAGTTAAATGTAATTGCTGTTTTATGCAGAGGCCCACAGCTAATCATTAGGGAGACTGTGGGAAATCCTGTGGAAAAGGAGAAGGAAGGATTGTGGGAGCCAAAAGGACCAAGGACACCGCAGAAAATCACACAGAGTCAACTAATCTGGGGTCATGGTGCCTCACAAAGACTGGACCACATACCAGGGAGCTTGCATGGGACTGACCTAGGCTCTCTGCACACATGCTACAGTTGTATAGCTTGGTGTTCTTGTGGGACTTTTGGCAGAGACAGCAAGGGCTGCATCTGATTCTGTTGCCTGCTCTTGAGATGCTTTCCTCATGTTGGGCTGCCTCATCCAGCATTAAAAGGAGAGGAGGTCTCTGTCTTGCTACAACTTGATATCCCATGCCCGGCTGATATACATGGAAAACCTGCACTTTTTTTCCTTAAAAGAAAGGAGGAAGAGTAGATGATGGGGGAAGTTGAGGGCGGGACTTGGAGAAAAGGAGAAAGAGAGGGAAAACTGTGTTGGGGCTAGAAAAAAATAATTAATTAATAAAAAATTTAAAATGATAGACACAGAAAATATATTAACCATAACCATTAAAATAGTTTTCCAACCTAAAGATGGACATGCCTATAAAGGTACAAGAAGCTTACAGAATGCCAAAACCTAGACAGAAACAACAACTAAAACAGCACCCCTCAAAATATAATCATAAATAAACATAACAGATACTGATGAAATTCAGAGAGTCATTAGGTCATACTTCATAAACCTGTACTCCACAAAATTGAAAATCTAAGAGAAATCGACAATATTCTAGAAAGGTATCACATACCAAAAATTAAACTAAGACTGGATAAACAATTTAAATAAACCTATAACCCCTAAGTAAATAGAAGAAAATCATTAATTCTCTAAAGCAAAGAAAACCAGGGTCACATGGTTTCAGCACAGAATTCTACCAGGCTTTCAAAGGAGAGCTAATAACTATACTCCTCAAATTGTTCCATACAATAGAAACAGAAGGAATGTTACCAAATTCTTTTTATGACGCTACAGTTACGCTTATACCCAAACCGCACAAGAACTCAACAAAGGAAGAATTACAGACCAATTCCCCCATAAACACTGATGCAAACTATTCCATAAAATGCTGGACCGACAGAGAAGTAGCCCACATGAGACTGACCTATGTTCTCTACATATGTATGACTGCTGTGTAACTTGGTCTGCTTGTGTGACTCTTAGCAGTAAGAGCAGGGTCTGTCCCTGGTGTTTGGTAGGCTTTTGGGAACTTATTACTCATACCTTACCAACAATAGAAGGGGAAAATCTTGGTCCTATATCAAGTAGATATGCCATGCTTTGTTGACACCCATGGGAAGTCTGCCCATTTCTGAAGAGAAACAGAGGAGAAATGGATGTGGGGCAAGAGGATATGGGGGAGGATGGAAGGAAAGAGGGGAAAGTTAGGTCAGGTTGTCAAAGAAATGAATAAATTTAATTAATATAAAAAAAATGTAAAAAGGTAATGCTGGCCAAAAAAGAGGAATTATATATTTGCTATTTGAAATAGTGAATAGCTGTCTTTCCATCTACTAAATCTCATAGGGTAATCAATGGCATATAGAGACACACATAGGATCTGGTAACATTGTTAGCTAAATAAATCTGTATGACCAAATTTATAAAATTATCTGAATACAATGTCAACACTAAATCTTTTTTTTCTTCTCCCTTAGTCAAATGACACTTCTGTGTTAACTTTTCTTCTGCAATCCACTGTCCAGTGGGTCATCCTAATCTTAAGGAATTTCTTGTCTTTGACACTGAGTGAACAATTTATCATTTTACATTTCACGCGGACAAACTGCAGCCAATAGAAGTCATTTTTCCTTTGTAATCTGCCTTCACTTCTAGTTTGCCCCCTACTGCACTTGCACCAGAACAGGTGTCCCACTGGGTAGAGCTGTTACCCTAATATATTACTGTACATATCAATTGAAATGTGAAAAATTTGAATACACTTTTCATCTAGAAATATTTATGCATAACTCTGTATATATAGACAGATACTTTAAGACAGAATCTCAGTATTATATATAAAAAACGAGATAAATATTCAGTGTTCTATTATTTAGGAGAGTAGATACATACCACTTGCTGTCATTTACATATCAATTTCTGACGACAATAAATTATCCTTATACATTATTATGGGAAATTGCACTGTAAAATATGATTTAAAGCTTGCTAGTTTCAGCAAAGGACACAGTCAATAAGACAAAAAGGCAGTCTACTGAATGGAAAAAGTTCTTCACCAACCCCACATCAGACAAAGGACTCATCTCCAAATATATAAAGAACTCAAGAAATTAGACATCAAAATTACAAATAACCCAATTTAAAAATGGGGTACAGAACTAAACAGAGAATTCTCAACAGAAGAATCTCAAAGGGCCAAAGATACTTAAGGAAATGTTCAACATCCTTGGCCATCAGGGAAATACAAATCAAAACAACTCTGAGATACCATCTTACACCTGTCAGAATGGCTAAGATCAAAAACACCAATTATAGCTTATGCTGGAGAGAATGTGGTGAATGGAGAAGATTCCTCCATTTCTGGTAGAAATTTAAACTTGTACAATTTCTCTGGAAATCAGTATGGTGGTGACTCAGAAAATTGGAAAATTGACAAGATTGCCTGACAAAATTAGGGGCATAGGGGTGGGGGGAAAGAAGGGTGGAAAAGGAAGAAGACAGGAGAAGGGGGGAGACAAGAAAAATTTGAAGGAATGGGTAGTCAGTATGAAGGAAGGACAGAGATGGGAGCAAAAAAAGAGACAT
Source organism: Ondatra zibethicus (assembly GCA_004026605.1). NCBI lineage: Eukaryota > Metazoa > Chordata > Mammalia > Rodentia > Cricetidae > Ondatra > Ondatra zibethicus. The sequence goes on along the minus strand of PVIU01022707.1, from coordinate 25,129 downwards.
CTTGATTGAGGGAGACATTATGAGGTTAGCAAGAAACCTGACTCTAGAGAAATTCTTAGGAATCCACAAGGATGACCCAAGATAATACCTTAAACTATAGAGGAGAGGGGGCCCAAACTTGCCTTGCCCTGTAGTCAGACTCATGAATATCTTAAATGTCACTGAAGAACTTTCATCCAGCAACCGATGGAAACAGAGGCAGAGACCCGCATCAGAGCACTGAACTGAGCTTCCAAAGTTGAAGAGTGGGAGGAGTGAGAATATAAGCAAAGAGGTCAATGCAGACCATGATGGGTTCACCCACTGAAACAGTCTACCTGAGCTAATGGGAGCTCACCAACTCCAGCCAGAATGAGAAGGAGCAAGCATAGGACCAAACTAGTCCCTCTGAATGTGGTCGACAGTTGCATGGCTGGGGCAGAATGAGGGGCCACTGGCAGTGGCACCAGGATTTATCCCAACTTCATTTAGTGTCTTTTTGGGAACCTCTTCTCTTTGGATGGATACCTTGCTCAGCCTACATATAGTAGGAAGGGCCTTGAATCTTCCTCCAAAGCAATCAATGTGCCTTACTCTCTCCGAGGGGAGGATGGGGAGTGAGGGGTGGGTAAGTAGAGGGAATAGGAGGAGGGAAGGGAGTGGCAACTTGGATTGGTGTGTAGAATGAAAAGAGATAGTTTGTTTTCTTTTTTTAAAAAAATAAAACTTTAGTTACTAAGTCTGTTATTCTACTATGAAAACAAACAACTGAAGATATTATGTCAGGATACTTGATAAAAATATGTGGAACTAAGGTCTAGCCTCATTGATGGAATAAGCATTTTCATATTCTAAATGACACCTAATTAGGTGATTACATGCATTTTAGAAATGTTTTACTTGTTTACCCCGAAGAAAAATTTGTCATTTAAGCAATTTTATGTCAGCTCTGTTTGACTGTGTTGCTGCCCTTCTGTTTTAATTCCACAAACATGGGAAATCACAACAGATTTTGGAGGAAAAATTAATGTATCTCTGATGTCATCTAATTGTTGTATGCAATACTGAGGAGCCATTTAATGAGTGTAAATGCTCTGATATTGTCACTAATCCATTGTATCTATTAATTAAAATTTTAGACAGGTTTAATAACTTTACTTTGCCCTGATAACTAAGTGATTTGATAGACCCGACTAATACAAGTAGTTATAATGTCCTCGGCAGTCAAGACTGACTCTTAACCAATTCCAGCATCTTCAGTCCCAACCTATGACCATCTATAAAATAAATGCTCCATGATTTGCATACTGAATGGTAACTGGAAAGGGAGCATAGAGACTTGTTTTTATTCTAAGTCTATATAGACTAAAGTGACAAGTGTTTCCTTTTTCTTGCCATTAGATAAAAAGTAGAGCACCAGTCATGCGTGGCCACTTTTGATTTTTATATTCATGTAGTTCATTACTTTTCTCAGAAAGAAATATTTCTATCTACTGCCGAAACAGTTTTATGATTTCCGGAATTTTAACAACATAGAATATGTGTGTGTTAATCTGACTGTCCCCTTCTCTTCTAGGGAAAGGTGTGCCATGCAGAGGAAGCTGGCGCGTCCGAGACAACAGGCCAGAGTGAAGACTTGGTTCCACATCATTAATTTTGACAAATACCCAGGAAGTCTTAAACTCTCAAAGGCTTACAAGAGATGCTTAGCGCATTTGGGTAAAATTATTCTGACCATCATTTCTCATTCACTGTTTGCTGCATAATAGTTTATTCATACAAAAGGCATGCTATCCCTAACTTTTGCAGATCAATAAAATGTAACAGCATGTCTATAATTTGTTGATTCATTCCTATAACCAATACCCATGTAAACTTATAATTAGGTACCTTCGTTTCTTAGAGGGAACAGGCAGGTTTTAGAGATGGTTAAGGCATTTCATAAATTATACAAAATTTCCAAATATAACATCAGCATAAATTATTTTCAAAACATTATGTCTGCTTAAAACTCTAATCTCAGATGGACAGTAGTGGTAACCAGTTGGTATTTCTATCTTATCTTTTAAATTCTGGACAAAGCATAGCATTTCTCAGTATTCTGGCCTCCCACTAAGATAAAGAAGGAGTTAAGTACCTTAAAGACATTTAGAGTTAAAACTTAATATAATGATAGAAATTGGTTCTCTATAGCAAGTCCTAATTTTTAATCTTTAGAACGCTGTGCTGTAGCTGTTATTCTTGTTTTGTGTACCTTGCATCTTCCCAGTGTGTCAGAAGAAATTGTACAATGCTGGATGGCTTAAAGTTGGCTACTCACGGTAGTGCACCGGACAGCATGCTCTGTCTGCTATGCCTATTCCACCACATTCCCCTGAGCATTTGCATAAGGAATATATTATATGTCCTCGATTATAACATTGATATTCATATTTTCTTCATTTGTGTTTAGAAAAATCTCATGGGATTCAAAATCAATAATATTACTTTGAAACTCTCTTATTCACTCAGTACATGGGGTAGTTGCTTGTTTCATAATGTTTCCTCCTCTGTGAGATCAGAACACCCAGCAGTCTCACAGAATGTTGAATGGAGACCTAGACTTAAGGCGCCTACTGTAGCACAGATCCTGACACACGGCAGGCGTTTAAAGGATTTCTATTATTTCAGCAAGCTAAGTTGCAGAAGCATCACGGTGTTGTTGAATATGAAATGAAAGGAAAACTGCATTGGAAGGAAGTACTTGGAGTTCATATTACTCAAAGCTCAGTTCAGACTTAAAATTATTAGGAGGGTCTAGAAAGAATATTTAGCAATCTGTGCCTTGCCCTGTCTAGAGCTGGAGAGCCTTGGGGGTTGCAGCTCAGCCTTCAAACAGAACTCAGGGACACACAGAGAGCCAAACATCTCTATGTTTGATATGATGATATATCATCTCGCTATAATGTTATAATAGCCTGTCCAAGCGTCAGACTTTGGCTTATTAGCTCATGTACCTTCTTTCTCTGTTACATAAATCCCAAAATAAACACTGAAATTATTTGTCTTTCAAACGTATTCTGTGAACATATGATTTAATACATCGAATACTGTAAAATAACAAACTGTTGAGAGAAAACAGCAATTACATCCTTGTCCAGGGGATCATCATCAACTCCTCTCCTGCTGTACAGTCTTACTTTGATTACAGGTGTGCAACAGGAAAAGAAAAAGAGGGAACAGCTGGAACACACTCACTATTGAACTTCTTTTTTAAAAATTAATTTTTTAAAAACAGCTATCTTTTCTCATTCTACATGCCAAATCCATTTCCCGCTTCCTCCCCTCCTCCTGCTTCCTCCACCTTGCCCCCTCCCACCTACCATCCCACCCCCCATCCACACCTCAGAAATGCTAAGGATTCCCACAGGGAGTCAACAAAGTCTAGCACATTGTTTGAGGCGGGACCATGGCTTTCCCTGATGTATCTAGGCTAAGCAAGGTGTCCTTCCAGAGAGAATGAATTTCAGAGGGACAAAGACTTAAATATTTGAGAAGATAGGCTGAAGACTGTAAGGTGGATTGACAATAAGAGTATGTTAGAGGAAGCCTCCAGGATAGAGACAGAACAGTCATTTTACCGAAGTTGTGAATTCACAAAACAGCCCAATCATTGTTCTTGAATTTGGAATATTTTGGTTTGTTACAGAGTGATAGTTGCTATATTTCACTGTTTAAAATAGATGCCTCAAAAAAATATTTGAAATACAGAAAGTCTGTGACCTTTAGCCTAGTTAATTGAACAGAATAGTGTACAAACCAAGTTTAAATTGCTCATAAATATATATAAGGTTTTACTTGATTTTAGTTAATAAAACACAGCTATAGACGGTATCTTTACTAGGGAATGTACATAAAGCATCATATACCCAAGTAATACAACATTCAAAAAATTAAATTATAATTTTGAAATTATAAATATGAAAATAAATAATAATGTTGAAATTTGACTCTCAAACCAAGAAAAGCTACACACAGAGAAAAAATAATGTACTCCAATATAAGAACTTTTGCTAAATTTTGGAATGTATAGTTAGTATTAGTAATTGTCCTTGTATGTATACATACCTTTATTTTAAAATATTTTTATTTTAAAATAAAAATATTTTATTTTTATTAATTCCCCATGGGAATTAATTCTGAAATAATTTTTCAGAATTAATAATAAATTAAGGCATTTGAATTTATACTTTATTGATATATTAATGTTGGCTCTGATTTGTGTAGTTATATATTTATTAAGCTTATCTAAAGTTTAGAGACATTCAGAAATTGTAATTAATGACAGTTTGATCACCAGAATACACGACAGGATTAGAATAACCATGGTGATTTACATTTTGCCATTATAGGAAGAGTCTTCCTCAATGAAAATTGTGCTTTTAGTAAAAAACTAAATAATTTTTGCTTAATGTTTTATCCACGACAGTAAAAGGAGATCACGCACAGTTTTAAAGCAAGGCTCCATTGTCGCTGCGGATGGATCACTATGTCATTTATGCATCAGTTGAGGTCAAAACACATTTTTTTAAATTAAAATGATTAATGCATCAAATTAAGTTTTAGTATTGTGAAAATGTACAAATTACTATAATTCATGGAATATTTCCAATCTTTAAAAGCACTTCGGTCTGAAAGATGGACCCTTTCTAAGGAGCACAGATCGGCCTGGGCTGTGATGAATTCACATGACGGTTAAGCAATTAAGGATTGACATGTACCTTAAATCTTTGCCTGTTGATCCAGGATTTTAAAGGACTGACACTGAGGTGAGTGATTAAAAATGGTCTCAGTGATTCAAATGGTAAGGTCACATGGTACACAGCACATATGAATCTTTATTCAAATCAAACCATTGTAATTAGCTGTTTGGTTTATCTTGAAATACCACCCTCTTGTCAAGCACATTGGCTACTTTCCCTGTAGTACTTGAGGCTATAGGATAAAGAAATATATAAATTAAAGATGAAAAGAGCGTACCCTTTTCATGTATGCTGGAGAATACATGAAGCATTACTATCTTTTTAGTGGAAAACACATTTAGCAATTCTTCAAGCTTGTACGACTACTAAAAATAACTCTTTGGATTTTCATAAATTCTTCCCAGAGCTCATAATTCCAGTAACGCAAAGTTAAGCATGGATGGCTTAAGGCAATGCACAAACAGCATGGCCTCATTTGGGGAAATCCTAATTGTGTGACAATTTTGGATATAGTGGTCAGTCAAGCAGAAACCACTGCAAGTATTCTGTTGGTGGGCTTCCAAAAGCATCTTTGCAAATGTCATTGGATTCACATCACAGGCTGGTAGGAAAGTTTCTTAGGGGACAGCCAGCCTGGAGACCCTGAAAGTTGTAAAATCTCCATTAAGCAGACAATAGCAGATATTCAGACTCAGCTTATGCACCCTGTTCATACAGTGAATCTGCTCTTCCTGGGCAACCTAGTTGGTGCAAGATAATGATTGGTAGGATTTGAAGAAACAATATTCACAGAACTATCATTAGTAATCATGAATCTTAGGTCTTTGAGACCCTCACACAGTAGATGGTCCCGAGAATATTACTGTCCTGTTTATTTTCAGAGGGATTCTACTTTAAGGATCCTTATGGAGATCTCCTTGAAAGACCTAACTGATCCAAAATGCAAAGAATAAAACTGACCATGGGGCATCCGGTCCCAGCTTATACATCTTCAACACAGCCCCTATGCTGAACATCAGAGAACATCACAGAAGAGGCAGAAAGACTGTTAGAGTCCAGGGACCAGGACATCTGCTGCAGGATAATGTCCTCAATACATGACAGGAAGGATGCACCTATAAAATCTCAACATTGTGGCTGCCTAAACAAGACCTTTTAAATGACCTCATCAGTAAAGATTCCAATAAGTGTGGGGGAAATCTCATAAGGCTCCATCCCCTGATTAATAATGAGGCTGAGAGAGGGAGCATTCTGATAGGTCATTGAATCCCATTTGGTAATCCCCAAATATATATGAGCAATACTAAATAAATTTAACACTGTGTCTCACTGCAAACACAAACACACACACCCCATTTAGCTCAGAGTCTAGAATTGAAAATAATGTTTTGTTAAGTTGTGTAATACGTCACTTTTTGGTGCTTTGGATGAAATCTAGGATGCACGCTCTGTTGTGTGCCAGGATCAGACTTCAGGATGCTTCGTGCTCCTATGCATCTTTCCTTTTGCATCCTCCTGTGTACCCTGTGTGGCGGATTCAACTAAGTACCTTCATATCCCAGGGGAGAGTGCACACTAAGAGACAAGGGATGTGTTCCAAGAGAGAGGGACGGCAACAGCAACAAGAGCAGAGGCTGGAAAACACTACTGTGAGAATGTTCTCTGCTGATCCATGTCGATCTTAATCACTCTTTTTGGGGTTGCGTTCTTTTACATGCAAGTGATGACTGAGCTAGACATTTTAAGCTGACCTTACCTTTAAGAAAACTTTTATTTATTTATATTTTTTTTTTTTTTTGGTTTTTGAGACTGGGTTTCTCTGTGGGGCTTTGGAGCCTGTCCTGGAGCTACCTCTTGTAGACCAGGCTGGCCTTAAACTCATAGAGATCCACCTGCCCCTGCCTCCCTAGTGCTGGGATTAAAGGCATGCACCACCACCGCCTGGCTAAAGAAACAATTTTACTGTTACTATCAGAGTTAGAGTCACAAATAAAAACAATTTGCAGCACCACTGCTCTGATGGGGCTTGAAGTAGTTCTTTAACTAATGCTAAGCTAAAAATCCATGTTTGACGCATCCATGACTCTTGGTTTTTCTCTATTCGAGTATCTACCCATCTATCGATCTGTGTAAACATCGGGTATGTATGCATCCATCTATCCATCTACTTCTTTATTGCCATATATATATATATGTATATATATATATATATATATATATATATCAATGTGTGTGTGTGTGTGTTATAAATGGTTAGGCTTATCAAAACTTGATTATCTTTCTTTATCTTATTGAAAAAAATAATTATGCTGAGGAAGATTAAATAACATATATACAAATATCATAAGATTTCAAGAGTTATATTTTATAAGGAAAGATATATTAGCACACTTATTAACATTTTCTAAGCTCGCTATATAAAATTCTGAGTTTCTAAATTGGTTCATGTCTTGCTTTAATATGCAAATACATGTGCACTGAAAAAGTAACTTGTTTATAGAAGGTGACACTGCAAAACGTATCCAAAGAAATTATCAGAGATAGATAAGTTCATAAGTGTTTACAACATCTTTCTTATTTAAAGGATGCAGTATTGTATTTTTTATTTAGATGATGATATTCAAAGGATCTGTATAGCAAGAAATTAAACACGGGTTTGCTAGGCAGGGTTTAAATTAATAAGGTAACATTTTATTTTAACAGAACCCTTAAAATAGTATATGCATTAGCGATTCAGTTAGAACCTAACGAAATCATTATGTTTGAATGATCTGCTGTGGAATTTGATTTGTACTCTGGAATTTCTAATGAATAGCCTGCTGTGCTGCAATTCTCTCAGGCCCTACAATAATCTATATCAGCAACCAGGACTGAGAGAAATGGAGAAATCCTATCTCCAGTAACCTATTGCTTCTGCAGTTTCAGAGAGTACAAGGTAACATGTGGGTGGATCTGGATAGGAATAAGAGCAATCAGGTTTGGGTGGACAGAGGTTTGGGAGGGAAGAGTTCTGAAAAGACTACCAGGAATGGGGTGCATTTGAAGGCCAAGTAAAAATCTGGTACAAAGAAATCTCCCAGAAAACTACAAGGATTCCTAGCAATAATGGATATGTAGCCTGAATTGGCCATCTCCTGTGACCAGAAAAGACTTCAAGCAGAGAGAGGAGGAAAGAAACCCGGCCACATAACTTTAGACCTATAATCTGTCTTGCCTATGGGATGTGCTTAGGTAAGGGTAAGCTAAAGACTGAAGGAGTGGCCAACTAATGGCCAGTCTATCCTAAAACCCATGCCCAGAGAGTAAGCACATCCCTGACATTGCCCGGAGCACCAGGACCCACAGGCTAAATGACCCAGAGGCTTAGGATAGAACAAAACACGAGTGGAGGAAAAACAATATCAATGAAATGATACATAACAATGTTCTGCTATTCTCACAGGTTGGCTCCTAACCCACTTTTTAATAGAGAGCCTTCATCCAGCAACTGATGGAAACAGATGCAGACCCACAGCCGAACATTGGGTGGAGCTCGGAGGATCCTGCTAAAGATAGGGCAGAAGAATAGTAGGAGTCTGAGGGGTCCAGGCCATCACAAGAAAACCACAGAAACAACTAACTTGGGCTCATAGGGGTTCACAGAGACTGACCTAACAACCAGGGATCCTGCATGGGACTCACGGAGGCACTCTGCATATGTGGGGAGGTTGTGTAGCTTCATCTGCTTGCAGGACTCTTAATAGTGAGAGCATGGCCTGTCTCAACTCTTTTTATGGCTTTTGGAACCGTACTCCTCCTATTGGGTCAACCTTGCCCAAATAGGGAGGTGCCTAGACTTACTGGAATTTGATATGCCATGTTTTTGTTAATATTTATGGGAGACCTACCCTTTTCTAAACAGAAATGGAAGAGGAATCAATTGGGGGATGGGGATGTGGGAGGCTGGGGGGCCACATTGGGAGGAGAGGAGGAAGGAGAAACTTTGGTTGGGATGTAAGATAAATTTATAAGAAAATGAAAAAAAAAACAGTAAAATATTTTGAAATAAACAAATGCAAAGCATCCAACAGGTCTTGTATTCAAGGTGGTGATTACTTTTCAAACAGGCATGCCTATCTTTGTAGCTCCTCAACTCTCCAGAGCTTGTCATGTTGCACTGACCTCTCAAGAGGAGAAAATAATACAACCACTCCTCATGGTGAGTAAATGTTCCCGTAAAAATGTTCCGAAGCTAAAAAATTCGACTTCAGTACTGGAATTGAGGAGAAAAAGAGAATAATACAATTAGGCTTTTAGTCTGGAATGAAGAAATCACACCAGGTCAGTGTGTTGAAGAAAATATGTTAAAAAGACTGGCATGGCTGCATGCAGAAGTAGATGAATTGTTACATCTCCGTCGGATTTTCAAGGCTCTCATGCTATTAGGATGATTACTTCCGGCTGGCAGTGGGGCTCTGTAGCTTACTGATTGCTTAGAATTTACTTGGCTCTGGGTTCTATCCTGGGCAAGGGAAGAGCAACAGAAATGACTGAATTTCAATTTCACGTACAAGTCAGAAAAAGAGATATTCCCATGCATAAGTGTATAACGCTATTTAGAATCGTGAAAATCTGGGATGATTATGGAAATTGTGTAGAATAAATACTAGGATAGTAGGGTCACTTCACTTGTCTTGTTTAGCTTGCTTAGCTAATAGCAGAGATAGCCAGAAGCTGTGAATCTTTCAGCTTAGTAAAAACTAACACAAAGGCCTCAGAAGCCAACACACAGCTAAAGAAAGGCCCGGACCTTTCTCATCAGACTTGCAGACAGTGTACGCTGGGAGACACTTTTTTAAATTTTTTATTTTAACATTTTTTTTATTGTACATACCAAGCACAGTTCACCCTTTATCCAACTTATCCCCACCCAGTTCTTCCCCCCACCCAATTCTCCATCCACTCCTCAGAAAGACTAAGGCCTCCCATGGGGAGTCAACAAAATCTGGCATATCAAGTTGAGGCAGAACTTAGTCCCTCCGCCCGTATCATGGCTAAGCAAGGTAGCCCTTCATAGGCGATGGGTTCCAAAGTGCCAATTTACACACTGGGTATAAATCCTGGTCCCACTCCACAGACTGTCCAGGCCACAGAAATGTCACCCACATTCCAAGGGCCTAGTTCAGAACTAGACACAGGATTCCCATCTATCTGCCCCCAGTCAGTGAGCTGTCACTAGCTCAGGTCAACTGCATGAGGATCTCTGTTAGTTGGAGGTCAGTCTGGTCTACAGAACAAGTCCAGGACTGGATGCAAAGCTACAGAGAAATCATTTCTTAAAAAAATCAAAAAAACAAAATAGCAACAACAACAACAGGGAGACACTATTTTATCTTCAGAGTTCTACAAGGCAAATCTCTGTTGTGACACCAGGCACTGTATGCTGTGCTACAGTTAATGAGAGCCAGCCCAGAATGAGAATTTCAGTGAGTGCTACCTGAAATAGTGTCGGCTGTCATAAAGGAGTTTGTTCATCACAGAAGAAGCTCGAACCAGAAAAATACAAGTTAAGCAATAAAAAAAACAAATTGCATCACTTTATTGTTCTCACTAAAGACTGCCCCCACTTTACCTTTTTGAAATTTGATTTAAATATGCTCAAAAAAAAAAACCCTCAGATTTTTGGTGGATTGTCAGGATATTTAAATGTAAAACTGAAGAGGAGAGTCTACAGGAGGAACTAAGCCATGCCTTTTTGTTTCTAGTTCTAGGTAATGTGTTCGTATAAGCCTCCATAAGACTCCAGTGAAATCTAAGAACACTCCCAATTGTTGCTGTATATAATGGCTTAGAGATATTTGACAGCCATCCAACCTCTTTGATTTTACTGATATAATCAGTAAAAATAATTTTTTGCAACTTCTTTGTCTCCATCATTCTTTGGTATATTTAAGTATGGTATGATGTTGTGCATGAAAATGCTTATACACCACGTAAAACAAATAAAATAATTAAGCTAGATCTCTCATTGCTTATCTTATTCATGTTTAGTCTATGTTTTTTTATGATTATGTTTTATATGATAATAGGCTTGCCTTCAAAATGTACCTGAAGTCAGTAGATAATATGTTTTGGAGAATTATTAATTTGATCCACTCAGCCACTGCATGAAATAAATTTACAAAACAAACCTCTATTATAATTATAACAATAACTATCCTTTACTTTTCAACTCATCTAACATGACTCCAAACACACACACACACACACACACACACACAAATACACAGGCACAAATCTGTGCATGTGCACAAGTACATACATACATAAACACACAAGCACATTACACATTTGATTAAATAAGCTATTGTTTAATGTTGCATGTTTACAAATAAGTGTATTCTTTAATGATTAACTTTTATGAGCTCATTATTGAAATCTTTTTTCTGTAAAGCATTCTAAATCTCGTAGTACGTAACAATAACAACCCAAAGTCTATATTCAGAGGAGCGGCAATGTTATACTTCTAGCGCTGAGGATACAAACCATGCATAAGGAAGGTTGCAAAGGTCCAGATGAAGAGTTTTATAGAAGGATAATCTGAAAGAGAAAAATAAATCTCCTCACAGAACAGTACTCTCTCTCACAGTTTTCTTTGTCAACAGAGGTCTTGCACTATTCTTAGTTATCCAGAGTCCTCAGATCAGGACTTGGGGGTGAAGAGAAATATCCAGTGTTGGGAGCTTGTCACACCTGCGGATCAACTGAGACAGCTAGAGCCCTGGGGAATCCTACCTGCACTTCCTTGCAGAAATTACAAGAATGGGTGAGGACGCCAATAATCTAATAGACCTTTGTAACTTCACAACTATCTAAAGTAGGAACCACAGCCTAGAGACATTCCTCAAGATAGGTGTATAAGACCTAACAAGGTGACTTCAGGCTACAATAAAATGATTCCAAGTCTGTTAAACTGTATCCATGATTCAACTGTAAACCATCACAGTACAGAGAACTAGAGTTTCACGTCTTCTCTGTTGAGGCTAGGAAAGGAGCATCACAAAGCACTTCACAGCAAATTACGAATAAATTTCAAACAAATAAAAAAATCAGAAAACACATATTAGCAAAGATTTTTTTTTCAAAAGAATCAGGAGAAAGCACTGAATTAAAAAATAACACAAATACTAAATTTTCCAAAAATAGTTAAATGGAGGCCAGAGGATAAATTTTGGGAACAGATAGACAGAATGAAAAAGCTCATCCAACCGAAAGACAGAAATAAAAGACACTGTGAGGAAAAGTCACATGACTTGCAGACAATTGCAAATAGCCTGCCATTCCTACAGGAGTAGAGAAGGAGCAGGGATAAAGAAACAAACAGTGGCTGAAAACTTCAAAAAAGTCTCCAAAGAAGGGGGAAGTCAGAGTTCTATAGATTCAAGAAGCTAAGGAAATCTGAGCTGGGAAAACATGATGAAATTCAAAGCCATAAAACATAATTAAGTTGTTTAATTATAGAAACAAAGAACACAGACTGATGCACACACATGCACGCGTGAACATGCACACACACACACTGATGCATACACACGCGTGCACGTGAACACACACACGCTGATGCACGTGTGCACGCGCACACACACACACCAATGCACACACACTGATGCACACACATGCACGTGTGCACGTGTACACACGTGCATGTGTACACACACACTTCAAATGAAGTTAACAGCTGCCTGATAGGAGTTAGTTCAAATGAAAATGTGTTTATTCTCTTTACCCATAGGAACCGAAAGCAAGTGACTATTTTTCAAATACCAATAAAAAAATACCTACCGATTATTAATTTTACACCCAATCAAACCAAATTTTTTCATGAAATCTGGGGAAAATATGAACAGATTAAAGGAAACTGAAAGAACTTATTGATAACTTGTTTATCCTTAAAAATTAGCTAGTATACTTTCTTCCCGTAGAAATCAATTAAAAACAATTTGAGAAAATAAAAAAAAATCCTAAAATTGCTTAAATTTCCATAGTAAGGAAAGAAAAGAGAAGCAGAGGAAGGGATATATGAAAAGAAGAGGAATAAGCAAGAAATGAACAGAAAATAAATACTGTGAAGTTGTCAATCGCTATGTTAAATATAAAGACAAAATTCCACAAGCCATGATTGGCACAGTGGATACACACAAACGACTACATCTGCTCATGAGGCAAAGCACTCACTTCATCTTAAGAAGCACAGAAGGCGAAGGAATGTGTTAGAGAAGACGGATCTTGACCACCTTAGTTTACAGAAGAAGCGGGAGTGGCTTATTAACAGTATAGACCTCAGCACAAAGAAAATTGCTCTCTGCAGGAAAAGAGGGTGATTGTGCAGCAATAAAAGGATCATTCTGTCAAGAGGAAACAAAGACCGTAACTGTTTCATCAGGTCAAGGGTCTCAAAATATATTAATAGAGGCTGACAGAATCTCAAAGAGAAATGAACAAATTCATAGACACAATTGATGTCAATGTTCATCCAACGAGCAGTATGTGTGTGGTTTTTTTTTTTTTTTGTGTGTGTGCCTGGTGAGTATGGGTGTATGTATACATAAATCTATGTGTTCCTATGAGTGTGTGTGTGCATGTGTGTATACTAGACAGAATAGTACATTAAAAGTCATAACTAGAATATCCCATTCTACAAGGGTGCTGTTTATCATTAAAGACTCATAGATACACAACTAAACAGAACAGGAAATAAATTAAACCCTCACAAATATATCCAAATGACTTTTGAAAATGCTACAAGAAGCTATTGATGGAATAACTTTTAACCAATGACGTGGAAGCAACTACACAATCCTAGGCAACTGCTGTTCTAAAGTTCATCTTAGAAAATATGACGCCAGAGTGAATTACGTCATAAAAATGCAGAACTTCAGGGCTGGAGAACTGGCTGTTGGTTAGGTGCAGAGAACTGGCTGTTGGTTAGGTGCAGGAGAACTGGCTGTTGGTTAGGTGCAGGAGAACTAGCTGTTGGTTAGGTGCAGGAGAACTAGCTGTTGGTTAGGTGCAGGAGAACTGGCTGTTGGTTAGGTGCAGGAGAACTAGCTGTTGGTTAGGTGCAGGAGAACTGGCTGTTGGTAGGTGCAGGAGAACTGGCTGTTGGTTAGGTGCTTGCCTAACAGGCAGGACGCCTTGGTTCTCATCCACCTGTTGGCATAAACCAGAAAGGATGACACAAATCTGTCATCCCTGCGCTCCATAGGTGGAGGCAGGAGGATCGGAATTCCAGGCCATTTTTCTGCTACACCCTGAGTTCAAAAACAGTATGGGATACATGAGATCCTGTCTCAATAAAGAAAACCGAAATTTGCTCTGTACAAACCCATATGAGAAGGGAAGAAAGGGGAGCCAGAGAGTAGAGCAACCACTTGCAAATCATACACCTCACAGAGGACTAGGCAAGAACTCTCAGAGGACTAGTCAAGGACTCTCAGAGGACTAGTCAAGAACTCTCAGAAGACTAGTTAAGAACTATTGAGTTAGCAGGGAAACCATTCTAATAAGAAGCACAAAACTAATTAAACTTTCACTAAAAGGATATATGGATTGCAATAAGCACACAAAAACATGCTTAACATCATTCGATGCCGAGGACACACAAACTTGGACTACACCGGGATACCAACACACCGATCAGATTGGCTGAAGTAAGAAACGGAAACAATTCTACATGGTTAAACTGCTCTAAAATGACAGAGACTGGAATGTATTGTCAGTTCATTAAACCAAACATGGATATACCATACAATTTGGCACTTACATTCTTAGATATTTATCACAGATGGATAACAATTTATGTTCACACCACTGTCCCTTTGATGATGCCACACAGCCTCGGTTACTCTTACATTCTTAGTTATTTACTACAGATGGATAATAATTTATATTCACACCACTGATCCTCACGCCTGTCCCTTTGATGATGCCACACAGCCTCGGTTACTGTGGACAAATGCTCTAGTTTATGAATCCATAGGCCAGGAAAATGATTCAGCCAAGTACAAATTCGTATATAATACTTTTCATGAATTATTAGGAATTTAAAATGAATGAGAAAGAAAGCAATTCCAAAGTAATACAGAGTATACGACTCCATTTGTGTAACACCTTTGGACTGTCAAAATCTAAGATACAGAGAACAGATCAGTTGCTGCACCGCTAGAGGGTAGAGCCGGGGTTAGAGAGGACAGGCAGGCATGGGTCCTAAGGGAGGACAGGTGAATGTGTTGGATCATGGTAGCAGACAGAAACCTGCTTAAGTAATCAAATAGTACTGAGCTCAATACACAAAGAAATACAAAGAAATGAGTTAAAGTATAATTGGGAAGCAATATGGTTGAATTGCCTCAATTACCTGTTTTCTGTCTTATACTACATTTTTGTTTTCAAATTTAAAAAAAAATCTATTAAAGTGAACAGTGTTTCTACATATACTTGAACTGAATATGAGTGTATAATTAACTCAATAATCCAAGCTTTAAACATCTTACTAAATTTTAATTCAATTCACTGTAAATATCTTCTCCTATGAAGTTACCAGTGAAATATTTTCTGTAAATATATACTCCTAGAGTTCAACATCTGAATATACTAGTGTCACCCACAGCTTAGTTAGAATAAAGATGAAATTTAAGTATTTCCATTAAAATATGAAAAAACTATAGCATTTACTTTTGAGAATGGTTCAGGTTTGGCAGGAATAAAAAGAATCCTCTTAGTGCAGAAAAAGAGGAACTTTTTTTTTAAACCTAAATACAACTCTGGGAGGGGCTAGCCCATGGTGGGTGATGTGGTCCCTGGGCTATTGGTCCTCGGTTTTATAAGAAATTGGGCTGAGCAAGCCCTGAGAAGCAAGCCAGTAAGCAGCTCCCTCCTTGGCCTCTGCATCAGCTCCTGCCTCCAGGATCCTGCCCTGTTTGAGTTCCTGTCCTGACTCCATTCTGTGATGAAGAGCACTGTGCAAGTGTAAGTCAAATAAATCCTTTCCTCCCCAGTTTACTTTTTGGTCACAGTGTTCCACTGCAGCAATGGAAACCTTAACTAAGACATCTAACCACAGAGATATAATATTGACACATTTTATTTAATCATTCCTTTATTCTCCCCCATACCCACTTTTATTTGATGTTGGTGTGTAGCCCAGGTTGGCTTAATACTCTTGGTATGGTCTGGTCTGACCTTGATCTCATGGTAAACCTTTAGTCTCAGACACTCTGCTTCTAGCATGATCGGAATGTGGCCAGCGTGCCTGGCTGTGGTGACCATGTTCATGTTCTTTCCCTTTGTTGATTATTTTTGTTTCTCTGTTTCATTTTGGTAATGTCTGATTCTTACTGTGATGTTATCTGATCTTTACATATGAGTTTTCAGTACTCTAATGTGTACTAAATTTAAATTGATTGGATTTTCTTATGTATAAATGAATTCTAGGACTGGAGAGCTTGTTCAGCAGTTAAGAGCACTGCTGCTCTTCCAGAGGACCTGGGTTCAGTTTCCACACGGAAGCTCACAACCCCCTCAAGTTCTAGAGGATCTGCCATGTTCTTACGTCCTCTGAGGATACTAGATATACTTTGTTCTAAGGATTGCAAAGGCAAGACATTCATACACATTAAATACAAATGAGTCAGTCTATAAAATGCTTATGACTAACTAAATTTCCCTACTAACATTAGCATTCTTAGATTTTCTTTCTGATGACCTTTTCTTAAGATAATGAATTTTTATAATAAATTAGTATTGGGAAAAAACAAACTCCATTTTATTATTTACATTTTAAAACATATTGGATTAATTTTTATTTACTTATCATTTATGAATTTTTTTGAGAAAGTTATTTTTAACCCTGTCTGTTTTGGACCTCCTTATGTAAACCCGGCTCTCCTCTGCTTCCCGAACAATGGGAATAAAGGTGTTTGCTTCCATACACAGATAACTATTTTATTTCTCATTATTATTTTCATTTTACATTAGTTGCTATATTTTCTTCTTTTAATCTTTAATGTATCTTCTGTATTTTCACATACTCAATTTTTACTTGGCTCTATCTCTTTTATTTCATTTGGTTATTATTAATTGCTGATTATTTTAATTTATTCTATTTTCAGGTGTATGTCCTTACTTTTATGTGTCGTGCATGTTACGTAGAGTTTCAGATTATACTACCCACTTCTTCTATTACCTATTTCTCTTCTCTTTCTTGTCCTTCATGTTTTCGGGTAACTTTCCCTGCTTAGAAGAGTCTCAGAACAAGTGCAAGCCGCCCAACCGTTGTCACCTTCCCTCAGAGCCACCCCAGTGTTCTCTCAGATGGGCCTCACCCAGGGTGACTGGGCAATACTACTTTACCATGTGGTGGGATTTCCCAAAGGATAGATGAAGCCCTTTACAATCCAAGTGAATGTCATTTTTAGGGCAGTTTTGTGAATTAATTTCTTTCAAGTGAGAGGGAGGGAAAAAAGCATAATCCCCATTTATATATGCCTGAATTTGAAGAATTCTGACTTTAAAAGCTTACTTAAAAGTCCATTATTCACCTTAGAGCTAAAATAGAAGGTGCTTCTGTATCTTTGCACTCTATGTCTATGACCTTGTGTGTGTTCATTTCTAACGCGCAAAGATTTGTAACAACAATATTGGTCAAGATATAAGAGAAAAACATTCATATGTTTTCTAAATATAGAAAACACAGTACATCTTAGCGAGGCATAATTTTAGGAAGAGCTGGAAAGCACTTCTAAGTATTGCTCCTGGAGGGTGTAGCTCCTACACTTCAGAAGAGGGATTTTAAACTAGGCTTTAGATAAATACCTCAAACCTGGGAAGCAACTTCTTGTGAAATCCCTTGAGTACAGAGGAGAGCAGTGCTTCTTAAAGTGTTTGCCGCTTCCTCTGCAAGGATGCGATCCTACTATATTCCAGTAGCACGCTGTTCTGCCAGCAGGCTTTTCTTGTTCTGATTTAGCATTATCTCTGATGAGACAACTCAGCTTGCTCTGAATTCTCCCACCAGGGAAGGTCCATGATTCACTGTGTGAGGAAATGCAAAAGCGGCTCCGTTCCTCCCCCATGCTCTCAGCACAGCCAGGAGGACAGAAAGAGCCACTGTAGCAGACCAAGGGTGACTGGCACACTGGGACACAGACACCTGCCCTTGCTGCACCTTTTCTCCACACAGATTTCCCAGGTTATACAAGTCCAAGGACAATAGAGAATTGGAACATTTTGTGGCAGGACAAAGGATATTTGAGGGGTATTTTTTAGTATTACATGTGAATTAACTATTAAGTATACATATAATATGTATGGGTCCTCATTTTTATAAGGTGTTTGCAAAAATGAGTAAATGTAAACATCGCCATCATACAGAATGGATAGTTGATGATAATTATGTAGTTTTAGCAAACATAATAAAATGGCACAGAAAAATCTAGAGCTTCCTCCATCATCATTACCACCATCTTTTCCATGACAGGAAGCAAATTGTATATGAAATTTAAGAGAATACACTAATGTGGATTTTATATTTTTTATAATCATATATTATGTCAATTCCTGTGTCTGTCCTTAAGATTCTGATTTCTGAAGTAAGGTATATATTACTAGATACAATTCTTCTCTTAGTGATAATTATTACACTATTTGTCAACAAACAAGGTGAATTATTTATAATGACTACTCAGTTGTATGTTTACATTTGATGTGACTTTAGATTTGAAAAGCTCCCTAAAAACTATGTGCTATATATTGATAATTAGAGATTGAGAAATATCTAAAAATTATAATAGCAACTTCGTTAATTTTACTTTCTGGCTATACTAATTTGTTCACATATTCTTATTTGTGCAATCACAGGAGATATTACCATTAGACAATCTTACTATGTTTCACTAAAATTTTTAAAAATTCCCATTTATTGTGAACTTTGGAACCGCAACAACTTTGGAATTGTTGAATCATAGAAATTAGAAAGCCTGGCAAGCTACTTTGGAAAGCAGTTAAAACTTTTTGGTGTGTTTCACACTTAATAATAAAAGATACTTGTCTTTTTCATTTTGAATCATTACATTTAAATCAATAAATGTTACAATCTTTCCATCAATTATCATAAAAAGGAAAAGATTCAATTTATACACAAAATAAAATGCATCTTGGCAGAACTAGAAAAATAGGCCTCTTTCTATATTCCAGAAAACATTAAATTGCTCCATTTTAGAAAGTTGAATTATATTTCCTTATGGCCATGATTCTGACAGAATTCATGGCTCTGTTTTCTTTGAACTTTAAAGGAATCTCTGTAATCCTTACGCAATTGCCTTCACAGGTGCATCACTCTGGAGAACGACTGTAATAGTCTGAACTCGAGGAATACAAGTAGGAGGGAATTGATTGATTAGGTAGCTGATTAAAAGTTCTGGCAGGATAGAACATAATGCGTAACAAGGAAGGCTAATCCGATGACGACAGAAAGATGGTGCAGGCTGATCTCCTGAGGATTTAATTTCAAGTTGCTCAAAAGATAATCAAATAGATGAGAAAACAGAAAGCACAGAGAACGGAACTTAACGAGTCAATTCCATGGTAACAGGAGTTTTTATTTATGTCCCATATGGCTTTGGGGGCTCTTAAATATGAGTTGTCCTTCACAAGCTCATGTGTTGGAACTCTTGGCCTCTTACCCAGCTGTTTATGCTCTTTGTAGAAGTCAAGGAGCCTTTGGAAGGTGAGTCCTAGCTAGAGGAGGTGGTCGTGGGGTGGGGTGAACCTTGACCTCTTTTTGCTCCAGTCCCACAGAGATATGAAGAATTGAACAATAGCAGCTGCAGGAAGCTAGCACCATGAGCTGCGATTTTCAATGCCTTCCGAATCATGACATCACATCCTCTCAGATCGTGAGCTGACATCTTCTCTCTCCTAAGTTCCTTCTTATCAGAGAGTCACCAAGATCACAAGAAAAGCACCTAATACAACCACAATGTCTACAATGGCCTATAGAGGACACTCAAAAATATTTCTGTAGTAGATGCATTAGTCGATATTTGGTGTTTCAGATCAGTGTATCATGAAATCAATGACTACTAATTGCTAGTAATTCCAGTGTATCCTTAGCCATTCTTATTTTTCTGGATGAACATTTCTTTTTTACATAGACTATTGCCACAAACTTTTGTCTGAATCAGGTAAGTTAAACTTCAGAGAACAAACATCTTTTTCACTCACTGGTTCCCTGATGTCTCTGAACACATCTCCACCAAGTTCTGAATCCCTCTTTCCAGGGACTTTAGCTCACACATTAAACATCTCCACCAGAGTCTGAATCCCTGTTTTCAAGGAATTCTTTAAGGTCCATACAATCTCAAGAGACTCAAGAACTTATGTCTATAGGTGTCAGATACTTTGGTAGCAAACCACTCACTCAGGTTATACTCATTTTGTGCTCAAAGAAGGCAACAAATTAATGCAAACTGCTATATTAGCAGTTAAAATATCATCACTGACATTTTTTAAAAATATGAAATTCTTAAAACTTGTATCATAAGAGAAAACTGCAGATATAATATTCCATTTTTAAAATATTATTGACTAGATGCTCTACCAGATAATATTTGCATATTACATTGACCGTAAGTTTGTTTTCATGTGTGCAGGTGTCCCTTCATTGTAAAGAATGACAATGATATTATAATTGCCCATAAATTACAAATTTTCAAGAAATAAGAAAACAAATAGAATTAGCAACAGCAACAACAAACACAGTACCCAGAGTTTTTGTTCCAACAACAGACTATCCTGCTAAGAAGTTCTCTACACACAAAAAACTAATTCTGGTAGCATTAAATAATATTCAAACCTAAAGGGGCTTTGGAAATCTTCTGTTCTACTGTGCCTGACATTGCTCAGGTGGCAAAAGGTCATTAGCATAAGGGAAATTCAAATACTATTGTTCTGGTAAGAGAACCTAGCAACCAAAGGCATTCTGCTGTAGTCATAGATCAGTTCTTTGCTCTGTGCCTGGAACAAACTCCATAAACTAGAGTGGTCTCAAACTCAGAGATCTGCCTGCCTCTGCCTCCGCAGTGCTGGGATTAAAGGCTTGTGCCACCATCTTCCTGCATGGACACTCAGTCCTTTTTTTTTTTTTTTTTTTTTTTTTTTTTTTTTTTTTTTTTTAGTGATATATTTTCCTCTAAAAAAAAAAACCATTATTTATTGATGGGCAGTGGTGGTGCACACCTTTAATCCCAGCACTCAGGAGGCAGAGGCAGGCGAATCTCTGTGAGTTTGAGGCCAGCCTGGTCTACAAGGCTAGTTCCAGGACAGGCTCCAAAGCTACAGATAAACTCTGTCTAAATAAACAAATAAATAAAACCATTATTTACTTATTTTATGTGAATTGGTGATTTAGCTGCTTGTATGCCTGTGTGAAGGTGTCAGACCTTGAGGTTACAGACAGTTGTGAGCTACCATGTGGGTTCTGGGAATTTAACCTAGGTCTTCTGGACGAGCCATCAGTGCCCTTAACTGCTGTGTGACTCCAGCTATAACACTCAGTTCTTCATAGGATATCTTCATCAAATCCCTCTCCTCAGTGCTCAATGAGCTTACTGTCGAAAGAGCGTAAGAACAGGAAGGGATGGAGGGCAGGAAGAAAGCAGTGTCTTCAAGACACAACAGGAAAAACTCACAGGAACACAGAGAAACTGTGGCAGCATGAGCAGAGCACAGTCCAAGGCAGATGTGGGGTGACAGCTCTAAGAGATGGAACCCACATGAACCCCCATCCCTAACTCACCACCCAGATGCAAAGGAAAGACTAGGTTTCTCCAATGGAGTTCCCTGGGTATCTTAACTACACTTAAGTGTAGGTCCCATGCCAGGAGTAGATAACCAAGACATGATGAACCGTATTTCATATAGACTCTCTAACGAATAAAGCTTTGTTGGGGATTTTTTTTTTCAGCAACACAGCCTCTTGGATGTATTTTATAGTTTCCAATTTTGTGTTTGTATAGATGTTGGGTTTGTTTTTTTGTGTATCTCTTTGTGTGTGTTTTTCTTATTTTTAAAATTATTATTAAGGTTTGTTTTTGTTCACTGTTTGTCTGAGACAAAGAGGAAGCGTATGAAGTTGGGTGGGTGGGGAGATGGGGATCTGGGAAGAGGGAATTTCCATAGAGGGAATGGAAACACTGATGAGGCTGTACTATAGGAAAAACATATTTTTTTAAAATTAAAACAAAAGAAAGTATTTCTTAGTTCCTATGGACCACAGGAAAAACAGATCAAGAGATTATGAGCATGTCCCCAAGTCCATCTTATCTGTGTGATAAATGGCACAGCTTCTGCTCTATGACAGAAATGAACACTATGTTTCAATATTATTTTCTAAATAAAAATTATACTGATGTTACATGAGCCATAACTTTCAAGGAAGACATTTTGCCACCATGTTGGTTTGGCCAATTTGTGGTAAAACTGCCATAGAAATGATTTGAAACATCCATGTTTGGTTATTGTGTTGGATGCTTTCTAGGTTGTAAACCTTACATGAATTGTTTGGCAATTCTGTACTTCTTTAAGGTTTTTATATATGTGTGTATTTTTATGTATAATATATAATATACTATATATAAACTCATATATATGTATATATATACTCATGTGACCTATATATACTACATATTGATTACTTATCTATAGTTTTGTTGAAGAATAAACAAACTGAAGAATATGAGTATTTCATTTTATATGCAAAATTAGGTTTTGAATTTTTAAATTCAATAGTGCCTGTTGCTAAGAGCCTTTTAAATATAATTATCATGGAACAATATGTTAATAGAAGTTGTAGAACAAGAATTGATGGAAAAGGGTATGTTTGAGAGATAAAAATACAGTTTATGGTTGAACGGGCATCTGCTTCAACTTTTTCTTGCCTCGTTATTGGGGTAAAGCACTTATGGCTCAAACTGATTCTGAGCTTTGCTATAGTGACAAATTATTGAAAAACGTAGTTACCTAACAAAAATAGCAACAGTGTGCTATGATATTAAACAGTCAATAAATCTAGAGGGCTCTAATTTCAGAAAATATAAAACACTGAAAGTGAAGTGGCATAAGAAAGTTGGCTGTCCTTCTGGTGGTCTGTAATTTGATTTCCACATTTGCTTTATATCCAGGCATTAGCAAACTTTTCCCTGTGGCTTCCCAGGTTTTCTCTTTACAGACTTGTTTGTTCTTCTGCTGCTCAGTGGCATCACTACTGCATGTTACCAACCCATCTTTCTATGTTGTCCCCCGCCATGTGCACAGTTCTCAGAAAATGGCCACGTGTATAGAGTACACATCACAGACATCATGAAAAGCAGGCTGCTTCTCTCTCTGAGTTCTTAAATGCTGCCCAGAACTCTAATGTTTCAAATTCCTTTCTTTTCCTGTATCATATAATCTAATTTCTGATATGATTCTCCATCCTTACTTTCTCACAGAAAAGAATAAATTCGGAGTAGTTGACAGATCTCTTGTTCTTTGAATTGCTGGAAAAAAGAAATAAAATTCAAGGGAATTTAAAATATGTATGTTGAGTATATTTTAATTTGTATGACCAGGTGATCTGCAGTGTTAGATATATCATCAGAATGACATTTGGAGACTTAGTGATAAATTGCTTCTCTAGAGTCTACATTGGAGGTATCTATCAAGTCTCTCCTCAGGAATACTGGGGAATCCCACAGAAGAGGGAGAGAAAAGTGAGATCCAGAACACCAGGAGAACATCAACTACTTAGTCAACGGGGCTCAGAGGGTCGCATAGGGACTCACAAAGGCTCACAGGAGTCACAGGAGATCACAGGGGCTCACAGAGACTTATGCAGCAATAAAGGGTCCTGCCTGGGTTTTTGCCAGGTCCTCTGCATACATGTTACGGCTGTTAGCTTGGTGTTTTCTGTGGGTGCAGGTGTGTTTCTGACTATCTTGCCTGCTCTTGGGAACCTTTTCTTCTTTTGGGGTTGCCTTGTCTAGACTTGATGTGGTGGCTTTTGTTTTGCCTCATTGAATCTTGTTTTGTCCTGTTTGCCTGTTGTCTTTTCTGAGGGGAAACAGATGAGGGGGAGTAGATCTTGGAGACAGTGCACGTGTGTGATCTGGAGGAGCAGATGGAGGGGATACTGTGGTCAGAATGTAATATTGTATGGTAGAAGAATCTATTTTCAATTTTTAATATTTAAAAATTTAAAAATAAATATAAAACAAAAGAATGATCACTTCCTGGGCTTGATGTCTAGAATTATACACAAAGGTATACAGTGAGTAGATTCTACACTTAGTGTCTAAGCCCACTTCTACCAATAAGCAGATAATTCTGAAAATAGAGACTGCAGAGTTATGAAATCTAAAGCAAACAATGAGGTTATCTCCAAGATGAGATAATTTGAATTATTTTTCTCACTGAGCTGAAATAGCCATGTTGTTCAATTTATACTATATGCCTTAATGATGGGTCCTAGACATCAGTCACATTTAATCCATGTCTGTGTAATTTTACACCTTCGCCCAAATTGCTCTTCAGGAAGAATTTCTGAAGTATGCTAGCCAGGTGTTTGATCATTGAGAAGGGAGCAAACAGACAGATAAGGAATATGTATCATATCTGGAGAGAAACCAGCACATAAATGGTGGAGATAACAAACTGTTAAACATTCAAGAATGTAGGCTTAAATTATTTGTGTTCAAACTGTCTCCTATTCTTTCTTTTTCAATTGATCTATCACTGCTTTCAAGCAATGGTGCTGTAGATATGTGATTTAGGTAATTAGAGACAATTGATGTCCAGCAATCTTATCAATGACTTTTCAGTACCTCATGAATGTTGACATCTCATTAGTTTACCTAAGAAAATCTTATCAAGACTACTAGGAGGAGAAACTAACACAATAAAGAAAGAAAGACTATTAAGAAGTGAACCACACTGGGCTACACTGAATATAGTGAGAGATACTGATCTCACTATATGAGGTGATACATATCTCACTATATGAGATATAGAAAACTTTTCCAAATACAAAGTTAAATCTTAAAAGGTTTTGCTGTTTTTTGCTTTTTTCTCAAAAAGCCTCAATAACATTGACTACACATTGAAATTCAGATGTTTGAGCTGGGTTTTGTGTGTGTGAAGCAGGTGATACTTTAACACCCTGAACAAAGTTGTGAAGAGACTCCACTCTGCTGGTTAACTATTGCAGACATGCCACATGAGTGCAACATGGCTCTGTGATAGGAAGCCTGAATGTTGTTCAACAAGCTCCTGTTTCGCCCTTCCTGGTAGGTTTATGAAATGATGTTCTTCCAAGGAATGCTAAAGGCAAGATA
>PVIU01022706.1:0-28836 GCA_004026605.1 Ondatra zibethicus | reverse complement strand
GGGTCCAGATGAATCCGCGGAAGCTGGTTGGGCGAGGATCCCGGTCCCAAAAGCAGGCCTACTGAGGGTTGCCAGCTCCTCTCTGCTCGGCTCCGTGGGACAAAGGAGGCCCCCTAGCAGGGGACTCGCCCTTCCCCCAAGGCCTCAGCCCGGGTGGGCCGAGCTCAGGTGCAGCCGGGACAGGGTCCAGATGAATCCGTAGAAGCTGGTTGGGCGAGGATCCCGGTCCCAAAAGCAGGCCTACTGAGGGTTGCCAGCTCCTCTCTGCTCGGCTCCGTGGGACCAATATGATGTTTTCTAGATCCATCCATTTGCCTGCAAAATTCAAGATGTCATTATTTTTTCTGCTGTGTAGTACTCCATTGTGTAAATGTACCACATTTTCCTTATCCATTCTTTGGGCAAGGGGCATTTAGGTTGTTTCCAGGTTCTGGCTATGACAAAAAAAAGCTGCTATGAACATAGTTGAGCACATGTCCTTGTGGCATGATTGAGCATCCTTTGGATACATACCCAAAAGTGGTATTACTGGGTCATGAGGAAGGTTGTTTCTGAGAAATCCAAATGGGCTGTGCCAGCTTGCATTCTCACCAGCAATGCAGAAGTGTTCCCTTTTCCCCACAACCTCTCCAGCATAAGCTTTCATCAGTGTTTTTGATCTTGGCCATTCTTACAGGTGTAAGCTAGAATTTCAGAGTTGTTTTGATTTGCATTTCTCTGATGGCTAAGGATGTTGAGCATTTCTTTAAGTGTCTGTCTTTCAGCCATTTTAGATTCCTCTGTTGAGCTGTTTAGGTCTGTACCCTATTTTTTATTGGATTTTTTTTGATGACTAATTTCTTGAGGTTTTTTTTTTTTTGGTATATTTTGGTTGGAAATCAGCCCTCTGTCTGATGAGGAGTTGGTGAAGATCTTTTCCCATTCTGTTAGCTGCCATTTTGTCTTGTTGATCATGTCCTTTGCTTTACAAAAGCTTCTCAGTTTCAGGAGGTCTCATTTATTAATTGTTTCTCTCAGTGTCTGTGCCACTGGGGTTATATTTAGGAAATGATCTCTGTGCCATTGTGTTCAAGTGTACGTCCCACTTCCTTTTCTATGCGGTTCAGTGAGGTTGTTTTTAGGTCGAGGTATTTGATCCATTTAGAGTTTTGTGCATGGTGATAGATATGGATTTATTTTCATTCTTTTACATGTTGATATCTAGTAATGCCAGCCCCATTTGTTGAATGTGCTTTCTTTTTCCTTTTGATATTTTTTGCTTCTTTGTCAAAAATTAGGTGTTCTTAGGTTTGTGGATTAATATCTGGGTCTTTGATTTGGTTCCTTTGGTCCTCCTGTCTGTTTTTATGTCAATACCAAGCTGTTTTCATTACTGTAGCTCTGTAGGAGAGTTTGAAGTCAGAGATTGTGATACCTCCAGAAGTTCTTTTATTGTACAGGATTGTTTTGGCTATCCTGGGTTTTTGATTTTCCATATGAAATTAAGTAGTGTACTTTCGTGGCTGGTGAAGAATTTTGCTGGGCATTGCATTGAATCTGTAGATAATTCTACCTACCCAAGAAAATGGGAGATCTTTCCATTCTCTGGTGTCTTCTTCAATTTCTTTCTTCAAAGATTTAAAGTTTTGTCTTACAGGTCTTCCACTTGTTTGATCTGAGTTACTCCAAGATATTTTGTGCTATTTGTGGCTACTTTGAAGGGTGATGTTTCTCTGATTTCTTTCTCGGCCCATTTAACATCGATGTAAAGGAGGGCTACTGATTTTTTTTTAAGTTAGTCTTGTATCCTGCTACATTACTGAAGGTGTTTATGAGTTGTAGAAGTTCCTTTGTAGAATTTTGGAGCCCTATATCATCAATAGAGTTTGACCTTTTGTTTTCCAATTTGTATCCCCTTGATCTCCTTTTGTTGTTTTATTGCTCTAGCTAGAACATCAAGAACTATAATGAGCAGATATGGAGAGAGTGGTCAACCTTTTCTTGTTCCTGACTTCAGTTGGATGGCTTTGAGTTTCTCTCCATTTAGTTTGATGTTCATTTCTGGCTTGCTGTATATTGCCTTATTATGTTTAGATATTTGCTTGTACCCCTTATGTTTTTTATTTTTTCTTGTGTGGCGGATATCCCTGCACGGGTGTGTGGCGGATATCCCTGCGTGGGTGTGTGGGTTCACATTGGTCCGTGAAATGAAGACTCAAGATGCCTGAGAATGAATTTAGCCTTTGCAGCCTCAGGGATCCCTAGCCTCAGTGGACTGAAGCACTTTCCTTTCACCTAGGGTATTTTTAGTTTTTCCCATATTTACCCTTTAGCCAGTTGATTTCCTTATGCTCAGAACAACCTGAATGAAGCTTCCAAAAATACAGTGCCAAGTGCAAATACCTGATTCAGGAGGTTGTTGAGGTTTTCCAGGTTGCCCCCTAGCCAAGTTTTGCATAGGTTTTATTTGGGAAGAACTTAGACAAGATTCACATAGGGCGACAAAAGGTATCTGTCACACAAAGGATGGATTAGAGCTTAGGAGCTAACTCCAGAGGTAAACCAGGTGTGGCCCAGCCAGGTTAGGCTAATTCTCTGGTGCCAGGCCAGCAGGAAATTCTGCTACACCCTTGTGTTTGTCTTTCCTTCAGGATGGGTCAAAGAAAGAGTCTGGAGAAAAACAATTCTTTGTTGATATTATTAAACACATACTTAAGAAAAATGGAACTGATATCAGCACTGGTCAACTGACTGGTTTTTGGTTTTTCTTTTAAGTTTGTACAGTCAGCCCGTGGTTTCCAGACCAGGGAACTTTAGATATAGATATTTGAGATACAGTAGGGACAAATATTACGAACAGGTATACAGAAAATCGAGGGAATATCATGCCTCTTACAGCATTTTCTATTTGGAGTGTGTTTAGCCAGGCACTGACAGGTGATAAAGAGCCTAGGTGTGACTAGGAGCCCTTTGCTCCCCCTCCTCATGAGGGAGCTCCACCGTTATCTCAATCAGGATCTAAGGAAGAGGCAGCAAGGTATTATAATCCTGATTGGTTTACTCTCCAAGGCCTGATTTTAATCACTCCACAGGACCCCAAGAGAAATATAAATGGGATTGATGGGATTTGCTGTTGCCTGAGCCAGGCCCATCAGCAAGGGAATCACTGGGGAAAGAAAAGAGTTAACTTGCAAAATGCTTCTGGGTGTGGAAAATAGTTTGGAGTGGCTTCTCAACCGAAACAAAGTAAGCCTTGCTGGCAGTGTCTGTGGTTCTATGCCAGGCTGCTGACACAAAACTGGAAATTCAAAAAGGTGATCGCCACCCATACCTTAATCCCAGCTACTGGGATATTTCTACTTACCCATCTCTCCGGCCTTTCTCTCCATTTGCTGCTCTGAGCACTTGTGTCTCCCCTCCCTCTGGGTAAGTGTCACTACAGAGCTCCCTGTTTTGTTTACTTTGTTACAGTGTGTCTGGAAGCTTCTTCTAGCCCTACCCAGCTCTCATCACATGGAGAGGACACCTCTCCTCTGTGACTTGGCACATTTCTCTCTGACAATTCTTTCGGTCCATTTGGAGATGTCTCAGATTGAAGCTCATTACCAGGACCCTTACCCTCTCTGTTTCCTCAGGATTCCTCTGAGTGCCCTCCTTTAGCTTCCTCCCTTCTCCCTGAGAGCTGCCTACAGTCTTCAGTTCTCATTTAAACCCTGACCGTCTTCCCCTTGACAGTCTGGGATGACCTCTTCCCCTTTTCACCCATAGAACAACCCTATTTTCACTCACGGCGCACTACAAAAAGATTAATAAACTTGCCAGTCTCCCTATACATTGTCTTGTTGATTGAAAGGTTTCATTTCAATACTAAAGAACTTCAATTCAAAAGCATTATTTTTAAGGCTAAACTGAACAGGGTTGGAACATAAAGTCCTAGTATTACAAAAGTTACTAAGTTATTGCCAACTG
Source organism: Ondatra zibethicus (assembly GCA_004026605.1). Classification (NCBI taxonomy): domain Eukaryota; kingdom Metazoa; phylum Chordata; class Mammalia; order Rodentia; family Cricetidae; genus Ondatra; species Ondatra zibethicus. The sequence continues at coordinate 24,888 of PVIU01022706.1, read as the reverse complement.
GTAAGGTTAATTTAACAATACAAGTTACTGGTTAGTCACCTTATAAATGACGAAACTCTTTCATGTGTTCAGAACTATATTTGTGGTCATACTAATTATTCATGTAATCTATTCTTTACTTAGCCCCCTGGCATTTAAAATGTTTAAGCTTCTCACAGTTGACAAAACTACCCCATGTCTTGCTTGCTGCCAGGGCTCTGTTCAACTTAAGTAGACTTTTGGCTCAATCACCCTGCTTTATCTGCTCAATCACCCTGCTTTATCTGCTCAATCACCCTGCTTTATCTGCTCAAGCAGGGTCCAGTCCCCCAAGTGGCTCCCTTACAGAAAATTCTCAAACCTGGATTTGACAGTCAAAGCCTATGCTGCTCTATATGACAACTGGAGACCTACAACCACTGCCCCCCAAAATCTATGGAGACCACTGGACCCTAAGGCAACCTGTCTGGGCAATGGGCATCGTTTTAATTGATACAAAGACTAATTAGATTATACTTCCAGTCACAGTTTATCCTTTTCAAATCTCTGAGAAATTGACTGACTGCAGCTTTAAACATAACAAACACTTTCCCAGGGCTTCAGCTTCCTTCTCAGTTTTCTTCAAAGGTAGAAATTAGGGCCACTGGCCTCATTTCCTGAAGCTGAAGCCAGGTCTACCTAGTAAGAAATAAACTTACCAAGCAGCTATCAAAGTAATTTTTTTTACTATTGCTTTGTTTAAAGAAACTTCAGGAATCAACTACATATGTCTTCTGATTAATAACTGGGTTAAAAGAAAGGCACAAAGCTTAAAGTTTAAGTTATAAGGATTCAAAAAAATATTTTTAAGTATAAAAAGGTGTTTTAAGGTATGTAAGCACAACTTTCATAAGGTCTGAGAACACAAAGGCTTAAGTTATGATAAAAATGATTTAAGATACATAAAAATAAAAAAAATAATGTTTCAACTCTCTTCCCCTCTCTATGCTATTGCTATATTGAGACTTCTAAATTACAGGGTTTTGATATTAATCAATAAAGCTCTAATAAGCTATTAAACTAGCTCTGGTAAACATTGAATATTATCACAGTAATAAGTTCAAGGTTTTAAATTCCCTTTGGTTGTTTTCTAAGTACAGAATTTTAAAAAAAAATCTCATTGTACTAAAAACTTCTGCCTAATCTATATATACACCCAATCTTTTGGATAAAAGAAAAAATGTTAATGCTTTCAACCAAAATCAATTTTAGGTTTCTAAACTTTTACTATATGACTCAAGGACATGAGTCTATTGTCTTTTCTACAACTTGGATACAGACTACTGTGGGGGCCAGCCATGATAAGCTAAGTATTGGCAGGTCACCCAAAGAAAGTTCTTTACTTCCAACCATTATCACCTGCCAGAGTAAAACTCTGGCCATTGATAAATTTAAATGGAGGCCTGAGTCTCAGTAGTTTAACCTGAGGCAATACCTGGTTGCAGGAAGAACTACAAACTGAGATTACTTGACCACCTCCCAAGAACAGACCATTCAAAGGAAATGCCTAGCATTCCAACTGCTGTAGATAGGATCACCTGCCAGCACACATTTACCAGGACACCCCTAGACAAATGTCAGACAATCAGGGGTCCTGAACCTCAGAAACCTCTCACCCCCACCTTTACTACTATAAAAACCTAATTCTAATTGAGTTTGGTGGCTCTCTGGTTACTCCAATACATTGGACATGTGGAGAGACCAAGTTTGCAAACTTGATTAAAATAAAGGCTCTTTGCTTTTACATACGGGACTCAGTCTCCTTGTTGGCTTTTGCAGGGACTTCATGGATTTGGGCATAACAACTACAAACAATAATAATGCTAATGTATCTAGAACTGTTGCCTCTTTAACAAGATTCTTATATGCTTCAGGAAATCAACTTGGATCCACTACCTCTCACAGGTCAAAACAGACTCCAGATAAGTACTACCAATCAGCAGTTTATTTCATTACCTGCCTATTCCTCAGGGAGTGTGACATCTTCCCCTGAAAGACCAGGATAAATCCAGACCCCCTAGCAGGAAGAGTAGAGCCAAAAATCTAGAGTTAGCTGGTTCCATGACTCTGTTCCAGGAACTAGCTTACCATAAAGTTAGATTATAATCTTGAGAACGATCTTGAGAAACAGGGAGTTACCCCCTTATGATTATCACTGGTATTTTCAGAATTTTTCAATGACGCCCTCCTTACCCCCTTTGGGTTGTGGTTTCTTCCCTTAAATACCCCCTCTCCCAGCTACTTGGAGTCGAACTCCTCTACCCCTGCATGGGATATGAGTCTCGGCCCCAGCCAGCTGGTTCCTGTCAATAAACCTCGTGTGATTACAGCAAGGACGGTGTCTCGTGAGTTCTTGGGGGGGGGGTTGTGTTATCCTGAGACTTAAGTGAGAGTCTCCCAACTCTGGGGGTCTTTCACCCCTTCCCCTGGTTTGGGACACCCCTCTCCCAACTGTCAGTACCATGGACCTGGAAATTTCAAGTGTACACCTAAGAGAAAAACTTTCCCTTAAAATTTCTGTGGAGGGGGAGCAGACTCCAGCAGCATGGGGCTTGGAAGGGACCAATGGAGTCAGCATAGTAGACTTTCTATCTGGTGAGGGAGGGGAAAAAGACACTCAATGTACTCTTTTGATGGTTTCCTTCAGACATTTTCTTTCTTCTTCTTTTTTATTCTGATTTTGTAATTTCTTCTCTTTTCTTATCTCCATCCTTTCTAGACCTGTGCTATGGAGGCTGCCCACCCCTGCAGAAAACGAAGTTAAGGATTTGTAAGGGCATACTACCACACCCCTCTGAGATTATGGGGGCCAATTACACACAAACTACCACATGATTCATCACAGATCTTTCTCTGTACAGGAAATGTGCAATGCGGGATAAGGAATGACATCATCTGACAGGTTTACCTCTGACTGCTTCCATCCTGAACTGGACAGGAGGGTGAGAAGACTGAGCAATTCACTTTATCCCTTAGTGATTTCATCTTCACTTAAATGAGTGTACAAATCCTAGAGACTCATGTATAAGTCTGTTGTGTATAAAAAGCTGAATGTTGGAGTTTGTGCCTGTTAGAAATATTTTCTTAAAGCGAGCTCTCTGCTGACACAAATAATCCCAATCAAGCCAAATCAGACCAGATTAAAAGATATCCAGGCTTAATTAGACACCTGTACTGCCGGGTGGCCCCATAGGGAACAGGAAGTCATCAACCTGACCACTGGAGATAAAAAGGGAAAGCCATGTGTTTATATTTGGAGAAGCGGTTAAAATAGCCTATGGGAGTGGTCTTGACCTTTCCTGGGGAGGGGTCAGGGTTTGATGGGCCACTATGACCCTCCTCAGGGGGGGGGGTCAAGGTTCAAGGGGCACAGGAGAGAGAGACTGGAGGATGGGATTTATAGTGCCTACTCACAATTGTAAGAAAAAGAAAAATAACCGAGTAACGAGAAGCTCTGTGTTTGAGACTTTGGTTTTGTTTTCTTGGAAACTACAGGCAATAAACTGTTTCACTAGCTGGGGAAATCGAAAGCTATGAACACTGCTGGGAGGAGTCCTATTTCATCACAACTCTCCCCAGGGAAACAACACCGGGTCAGACATCTAGCACTGCTCAAATTAGGAACTTACTTTAACCAGTTTCCTGATCTTCCTTGTTATTTTGTAGATACTACATTTTCTCAGCATTTAATGAGATTCCAACACCCTGCTGTGTACTTTTTGAGAGATTTATCTTCCTAAACAATATAGACAAGCCCTATTTCCTGCCTTGTTGAGGATCTACAATCTGGACATTACTGAGAAACTTCTGGGAGGTAAGTCCTACCCTTGAATATAAGGAGTAGCTGTGTGAAACCCACAAGAAGGCAGGAGGTCACTGTGGGTTCTTCCAGTGCAGGGTGTGGAGCGGAGATGGCTCTAGCTGCATTAAGGGCAGTGAAACCCTGCAGCTGGGTTCTAATGCTTCAGGCAAAAAGATGGCAGACATGTTTGTTCCTCCATCTCTGGGGCTTGAGGCAAGAAAAGGTTCATTTTGGTTATTGTGGATTGTAAAATAAACTTTCTAAGTTTGAATAAATAGAAAATGATAAGAAGGCTTTAGCTATCTTGGCTGGAGAGAGAGTGGAAACTGGTGGCTGTGGCACATGACTGAGGAAAAAAAAGGGAGTGATATGAAAAATTACCATGAAACAATAATGAGTGGAAAATGCATCTGAACATGGGGCTGCATTATCTTGAAATATCCTAATACTACACAGCACAAAAGTCAGCAGATGTGTACAGTAAAAATTTTCTAAGATTCACAAACACAGTGGTTCAAATACATCCTGTTTTCATAAGCGTATTTAACATTTTCTTCTTCTCCCCTTTGTACAAAGTAGTAAAAACAGTAATTAGTCACTGGGAGAAATTTCCTGTCATCATGAAAGTTACTCTTTTTGCTTGGTTATATCTTATTTCTTTTTGGTTTTTGATCATACAATGTGGGGGATAAAGGAGAATTAAATACAAATATACTTCTATTTCTACTTTTCAAATGTTTTACAAACTTTTTGTGTCCTCTTGCATAGTACTCCATGTGTACTTAAACTTTGTAATTTAAATGTTGATTGGAGAGTTGTATCCATACTAGAACCATACTGCTAAGTTTATCAGTTATGTTGCTCAAACATTCTAGATACTAACAGATGTTTTTGCCTTACTCATTCAGTAATTGATATACTGTTGTATTGACCAAAAAACTGTGGGTTCTCCTTTTGATTTTTTTTCAAATTCACAGATGTGTGCTCTCACAAAGATTGAACATATATGATGTAAATATGTGTGATATGTATACTTGTGTAAAAATATATTCCATGTTTTACAGAGCTGTGAATGAACAAAATCATAACAAATAACATGCACAATTATCAGTGGTTACATCTATAATTAAAACTATTATAACTTCTAGGATGAGAAAGTTTATCATATTTTGGTATTTGATAAGAGTTTTTACCTTCAGTACTACTACAGCTCCACTAATGTACATAAACATGATTTTTTTTAGTTTCTAGTTAATTTTGGTTGTTTTTCACTGCTAAGGGATATTTTATTAACAACCTAGGGATACATTTCTTAAATAACATTTCACAAAAGTTGTCGTTGGACTGGTTAGATCATTCATTATGGGCTGGTAAACAGCAGGTTTCTGTTCTGCTTCTGCTACGGTCATTTCACTGTAGGATGTCTCTATCTTACATCAACAAACTGTGTGTCTTCTTTCATCTGCTCCTCAACCATGTTGAGGCACTTCCTCTTCCACTGTTTATTTAATCAGGTCTTCATTTTTGTATTTTTCATGAAGAAAGAACTCTCAGTTTTTTAGTTCTTTGAGAGAGTCACACAGTGTAATTTGCTCGTATTCAACCCCTTCCACGTCTCCTTTCAAATACCTACTCCCTTCTCTACCCAACCAACTTTGTAAGTCCCCTTGCTTTAAAACTCATGAACTACAGTCCGTGATCAACTAACCATGGGCCGTGCCTTTATTAAGAATGGTTCTTAAGGGGGCTTCTAGCAGCTATCAAGTGCCCAAAGCTCATAAGCTGGGACTTTGTGTCCACCCCTTCTCACTTCATGCTGGGGTTTTGTCTGGCTTAAACTTCTGATGCTACTACAACTGCTTTGGGCTCGCATCCATGTGCAGCTGTGTTCGCAAACACTCTGCCCCTGTTGTCATTCACCACCTCTGGGCTCCAAAATTTCTTCTTTGCCATCTTTTTCAAGTTTTCCTGAGTTTAATGGTAATGAGGCACATACTTCCTAATTCCAAAAGGAAAGAACCTTGGCATAGCAACAATAAGATATAGGCAAAACCAAAATTCTGCGCTGTAACTCCAAATTCTGTAGTTCAATGAGTTAGGAGGTTCCCACACCACAAAACAGTGTCTCAAAATTTCAACACAGCAGAGACTCCCCACTTTCTTTAACAGAATAGCACAGTTGGACAAGGTTATTTCAGATCTTTGGTCTGATTACAAGTTTAGAACTTTCCATGTTGTCATTAAATAGGTGCACTACCTATTATCTTTATCCATAAATTAGGCAAAAACACTGGATTTTTTTTTAACTTGGTCATCTAAGGAGGAATAATTTCGCTATAGATCAGAGAGCAGCAGCTAATGCCACATTCATTCTATTTATTGATAGCTAAATGTGCTTAAACAATCTGATTTAGGAACTAAAAATAAGGAAATGCTTTAGTAAGTGCTTAAACCAAAAATATCTACATCAGAGATGTTCCTCTATCCGGAAACAGATTCAGTTCTTTGTTGCAATAGAACCTGCAGAATTTGCCTCTTGCTACCTTCACCTTTAGAGGAATAGAGGAAGTGTCTGGGTGATTTACACTTTCCTCTTAGAAATTACTTTTATTCAAAGAAGAGTTTTTCTCAGTGACGCAAGGTAAGTCTGTTTGACCTGAAGGTTAAATGTTGGAACATTTACCCATGAAGACATGTAAAAAAACAAAAAACAAAACAAAAACTGAGCCCAGCAGACCTTTGCTTTTCATTGTACAGAAATATATACAAGATGGAAACCCTTCAGTATCACTAGCTAGGAACACCAAAAGTAAGAGCAATGGGAGACAGCCTCACTTTTGCAGCCTTCCTCTCCCCAGGGAGAGCACAGTGCAAGACACTCAGGGCTGCACAACTTGAAGTAAAGTGAAACAACTCGTACCAATGTCGTTCCTCCCATCTTTAAACTACTTCCTGCTCTTGGCAGTTCAAGGATTGCAACATCCCTGTCCAGAATCTGAGAGATTTATTCATTTATCTTGTTACTGAAATGAAGCTATCTCTGCTTCTTGCCTTGCAGATAAACTAGGATCTGGACACTGCTGAAGAAATTTCCAAGCACGTGAATCATTCCCCTGCTATGTAGAGTTGAGACCTCTGTTAACCCACAAGGGAAAGGGTGAGGGTAGGGTGGGGGCAATCAGCGCGGCTTCCTTCAGAGGAGATTGGAGGGATCAGGGCTGCTGCAAGATACTTTAGGGGCAGGGAATGCAGAGTAGCTAGGTTCTGATGCTTCACTTCCCTAAGATGGCAGACATCTTTATTCCACACTTATCCCAATAAAAATGAGCCAACAAAAATGTATTTTGATTAGGACAGATGGTAAAATAACTTTTAAGTGTAAGTATGAGAAAATGAAAAGAAGGCTTTAATGAACTTGATTGGAGAGTGAGAAGGAACTCGTTGTAGCTGTGGTGATCGTTTGCGTAAAAGATAAGCTGGAGACATGAAGGAAGTACTGTGAAATAGTAATTAGTGAAAACTATATCTGGGTCTGTAGCTGCACTCTGTAGTACTCTGATATCGCATGACACATGAAACCATTGAAATATATAGTATATTGATCTTCAGATTCACACAATCATTCAAGGACAAGTGTTCTTAATCGTCCACGTTCACAACATAGTTAGCATTTGTTTATATCAGTGGTATTTCACTCAAGGTAGTTTCTGTCATCTTGAAAGTTATTTGTTTTCTTTCTTTTAGTTTGTTTGAATTTTTTTATGTTCTGGTGAGAAATGTAGGGAGCTGATGAGAAAGTTTTTAGAAATATATCTCTATAGCCTACATTTAGAATATTTTATATACTTTCAATGTACCCTTTAAAGCCTGTAATGTGTCCTTGAACAGAGTATTTTAGAAGTTGATTTCAGATGTGTATATTTGTAAGATTATCTTTCTTGGTATATCATTTGTGATTCTCAAACATTCTAAATTTTTGTACATGTTCTTACCTTGTTTATTTAGTAATTGAGAAATCCACTTCTGTGCCTACCAAATATTGTGAATTTTCTCAAGTTCACAAATGAGTATGCTATTTACATATACATGAGGAGGATATTTGTGCATCTGTGCACTTTTAAAACAAAACATGCTCCATATTGCTACTTGTTATTGTCCTATAAAGAGACACAAAATACTAAGAAATACCATACACTATTATTGGAATATAAATCCATAATTTAAACTATTAGCTCTTTCTAAGGTGAGGTTCTGGTTGTTTTTTGTCAACTTGACACAAAATTATCTGAGATGAGCTACCTGAGTTGAGAAAATTCTCCTTTCAAAATTGCCTGTAGGAAAGTATGTAGGACATATTTTTCCTTATTGTTTGATGTGACTTTGGATATTTTAGAGAGGCTTTGAAATTTGGAAGAAACATTAGGTGTTTTAAAAAGACTGAACATTTAAAGTGTTTAGATTTTTAGCAGTGAGTCTGAACACATATTAATATCCAGGATTTGATGGGCATAGATTGACATTGATTCCCATATAAGATTTTGTGTAATACTGAAAATTCTATTGATTTCGGCTGCTTAGTTCAAATTTATAATTAATAACACTCTAATAACAAAATAAAAATTATGTTCTCATATAAGTGGGACCCATAAATGTTACACATAATATCAGTTAGCACATATCTGGTTGTATTTGAAATAGTTGTGTTTTCACAAGTACCAACCCAAATACAAACTTTCTCTTTTAATTTTCTCAGGATGTAAAGATCAGTGTTGTATAAAAATCGAATGCTACTCTAACAGAGAAAGATGTACTATTAAAAGTCAGTTTTAATCTCCTCCTTGAATATGTAGATTATCTATTTTTTAAAATGTTTTATGGCTTACAGATTATGTCTTTTTCTTAATACTCTTTATCTTTCCTGTCAAGTGTGCTTGTGTGGGATTCCATTCATCCTTGGGTTTCTTTGAGCATGTTCAATTTTTTTCCAACATGTTGAAGATGTTCATTTTTTTCAAAAAAAAAAAAAAAGAAAGAAAGAAAAAGAAGCAGCAGTTAACAGGCCTAGAAATTAAAGTCCTATAAAATTAAAATCAATACAGGCATGATTCACAAACTGAAACAACATAAATTTGAGTTAGAATATTGCACTCATTCCATTCTCTGAAGATCGTATATAAATATGAAAGAGCCTACAAAGCAAGACACTCAGTCCATTGGGGAATTTTGGAAATTTCTAGAAAGCAAATTCTTAGTTGCTTCTAATTTTTAAATTTTTGTTATCTCCTTACACATTTCCCTGACGAGGGTTAAAAAGACATGTGAATATCATAGTAAGTTTAATTCTACTCCTGCTTTGAAGAATAAATTAGGAGGTTTGCAAATAGGGACTATGAGTAGTCTAGTCACAGGTTCTCAGTTTTATTAATGGTGCCAGGTATAGGTTTCAACTCATACAGTCCTTAAGTCAAATCAAAAAATGGGTGGTTAATCCCACAAGATTCATGCTACTATTGCACAAGCGAGCATGTCTTGCCAGACTGGTTGTTATAGATCCAAGGGATTACCACTGAGGAAGATAAATGATTATTTTGCTGCTCTACTATTGTGCATAGTACCTTCCAGAATTAGAAATCTATGCAGAAGAAGTGAGGCTTCCAGATGAGTATCAACCTCATTTCTCCATGTTCTGTGACGCAAGCTTATGTCATCTGCAATACAGTCTTACCACCTTGAGTGTAACCAAGAGCGTCGGCAATAGGCTATATGTTGGGGGTCTATGAGAACTGACTGCCCAATAACTTCAAAAGAGGAAATCCATTCTTACTACTGGGCTTTTGTTTAGCTTAGGGCATTTCATAAAAGCATTGTTAAACCACTATAGAATAATTTCATGTAAATTCTTGATAGATGATATATAGATACATGATAGCTAGAAAGTTAGATAGATAGATAGATAGATAGATAGATAGATAGATAGATAGATAGATAGATGATAGAAATGATAAAGTTATGCATAGTATACATTTTAGGAAGCTTATTTAGTAGTAGATTTCTATTTTAGTTCTTTGAAGTGTAATTATTGTTAGCTACTCTTCTTTCTTTTCCTTCCACTATCATAGCCTCCTACCCCACACCTCATTTCACTCTTAGGTTTTCAAAATTTATGAAAAGTAGACAGAGAAAGAAATGTGAGAATGGTTTTCTAGACAATGAAGAAGAAATTAGTCATATTATAAACCTTGACAATAGTATATTTTGAAGCATATGTTATCAGGAATTAAACATAAATCAAAAAAGAGCAGATTATCCAAGGACTTATGATATATTTTATAAGGAAGGAGTAGTTTTAATAAATCAGGAAACTATTAAAGAATTTGGTGAAGATTTAAGAATGATTGCAGTTAAAATTTTTTGTCGATGAATAAGAATCACTAAGTCAAGCCTGAAAGATAAAATCAAGAAACTATTGACATAATTCCATCTAATAAATTCTAGGGTGCTACTATGAAAATTACGTTGATGTTTGGGAAATTAACAGTAATATCAGCATGAAGCTACCAAAGAGCACAATCTAAGCCCAGATAGGACGGGATGCTAGTAAGGGTTGTTTGCAAGAAACCTAGCAGACAAGGCTCAGAGCCTCAGAACAGGCCTTGCTACTTCAGTCATTGTTCATCCAGGTATAGTGTAGAAAGATGCAGTCCATTTGTATATAGGCCACTTTAGAATGGGAAAAGTCAGAAACCCAAAGATAGATATCCAGCAACTGGCTTCACCACCAAAATAAAATGGGAAATAGACCCAGGATTTTAGCACTTGCACCAGACTCTAAACACTGCAGCAATTACTGATCCAACACTTTTCTTTCCCCACAACTGCCACTGCCCCAAGTCACCTAACATGCTAATGGAGAAGAATTTCCTAGGCTTGTTTATTAATACGGAAATTCTACATCCGTTTCATACCGTGGCCACAGTTTATCTCTCTCATGAAATTATGGATAATATTATCAAGTGGGGTCATGGGGTCATTCACTCACATGGGAATATCCTTCAAATATCCTTTGACTTCCTATTTGAAGAATTGTCTGTTTATACGTGTAATTCTGTATCTACTTTCATCTTTTAGGCTCATCCATCATTTTAGAGATAATGAATGCCTACAAAACCATTGTTCTTCTAAAAGGATTAAGGGATGTTGATGATGACCAGTTTAGGATAATCAAGTCCTTACTAAGAAAAGAACTAAATCTAAGCAAAAAGATGCAAGATGATTATGACAGAATTCAGATTTCTGACCTGATGGAGGACAAATTCCCAAAAGATGCTGGACTCAACAAACTAATAGAAGTGTATCAAAGCATTAAAGAGCTTGAAGACCTTGCTGAACAGCTTAAAGCAGAGAAGGCAAAAGGTAACAGGGGAGCACTCTGGACCCTCATCCCCTCTCCACTCTCCCCAAACCTTCTAGCTCCCTGCAGTAATCACAGCTGATAGGTTGCTTTCCCATTGTGTGTCTTAGAAGCTGTAGGGGTTGAAGCATTTCAGATGTCAGCAAGTTTATTTTGAGAAATCATTTCTTACAAAGGAACTTGATGCATTTCAGGGTAGGCATCTTTTGCACTGGAGGTTAAAAAAATAAAAAGCAGTTGTTGAGACAGATTAGAACATCCAAAATGGTAGAAAAACTAGAAAATGATAAAGTGAGTATTGAAAAAATCGTTTAAAACATATAGATAGAGTAAATGTTATTTTTAAACAACAACGTTACCCATTGGTTAATATCTTTTCTGGTAACAAATGCAATCCAATATTTAAGTAGAGATCTGTAACAAAGAGATGTGAAGAAGTTTCTATTTATAAAGTGACTGAATTTAAAACATATTAGATATACTGGTGCGGAACTCTGACCCAGAATTCAACACAAGGAAGCTCCGATAGTGCAGTATCTCATTTTACAAGTCTCTGCCAGATTTCCTTTCATTGGTTTCTAAGATTTGAGTGTGTTATGCACAGAACATGACCAGTCAGTATGATAAAAGCTGGATTTTTAAGAGAATGGTAGGAAAGAAAATAGAAATGAGAAACGCTTGGCTGATGTATATGGGTTCAAAACAGGAATTTTCTCATTTAATAGGGAACAAGTAAGGAAACTATCAAGTAATGCGAGATGGTGACTATGGCTGTGCCCTTAATGGTGTGTCTCTACAGAAAGCTAGTGAAATAAACATTGATATGAATGCAATGGAGATGAAATAGCAGAAGAACTAGATGTTTCCTTGATCCTCTGTTTTGGTTTATGGGGGCTATTTTGTTCATTCATTTGTTGTGATGAAAATTATACCCATCCCAGTAAACGGAAAAAAAGCCCTGGGCAAAAAGAAGCAAAAAGCAGGTTCTGCTGTACCTACATCAACTACAAGCAACACTTTAGCATCTGATGGAGGGGAGACATCCACAGCTCAGGTGAGTCTGGGGAACAGCCATGGGCTGGCAGTGCACAGAGCTAGCAGCAGGGCCTCTTGCCCCTACTCTGTCCATCAAGTACTTACTGCTTTACTAGTTTTTCTTCAAGCTTTATCAAAACTTATGATGAGTGATCATGTGGCATTAATATGTGTTCACTCCTACTAGAGATGCTGTGAACTTGAAAATCAGGTAGAACAATGTATGTTCCATATGTACACAAAACCTAGTTTTCAAATTCCAATTCAGTTTTGTCCTACCTTAGAGGTAAAGATAGAAAAAATGTATATATAACTTTTTCTTCTACCTTTATTTAATCAAGCCTGTTATCCACACATTTTGTCATATTTATGATCATATTTTGACCTGTCCAGAAGGTGAGTGTTACCCCTTCAGGTACCCAAAACATTCAGGCATAATTAGATTAGTAGTAGATTGAGTAATTAGATTAGTAGATTTCTACTACCTAATAATGAAGACACACTCTGCTCACTTGATACTGAGATTCATTAACAGGCCAATGGATACACTTTCAGAAAAGAAAAAGTATGAATGAAGAAAAGCCTGAAGTGAAAAAGACCAAAAAGTCTAAGGGTTCAGATTGCCCTGACTCTCCTGGAGAAGCCACAGTCATATGCCAGACCCCAGGACCCCAGATCTCATCTTCGACTTCATCCAACCCTTCTACGGCTAAGGTACGAGGTTTCTGCCTCCCTTTCATTTCTTCAACCCAAATATCAGAATCAGATCTTCAAGTTCCTGATCATTTTTCCCACTTATCACTAAGATTTAGTTAATCAGACACATACAGAGGTTGGATATGATAGATACAGATCTTCATCCAAAATCAGAAACAGACACATAAATAAAGGTGATAAAAATAGAATTTTCTGTACCATAATATTTTGTTGCCCTGGAGACACTTAATGAAACTGGCATTTCTTCTGGCAATGAGGAGTTTCCTGACTTGTCTTAATCCCAGGCAAGAAGAGAGAGGTGAAAATTCCAGTACATACAATGGATTGCATATCTCCTCTCTCACACTATCCCATATCTCTTCCTTTTAAATGACTGACCTGTAAATAAATTCTCTTTAACACGATTCAGGGGTACCTCTTTCTTCAGAATTTTTGGCCCACTATATATTCATTCCAGCTCAAAATCCTGTAAGTGTCCAAAGTTACCCATGCTCTGAATTTTAATGTTGGTATCTTGCTCTATCCTTAATATTTCTTTCCAGAATCCCTAGCTATACTAAGTTAAAAACTGATAGTGCTTACCTGAATAAAATATTCTTGCTTTATTACCATTTATGGCACATAACTAATATTTATTTTCCAACTTTACTGTGTATTGTAAGATTGTGGTTGCCCTATTTTTCTATAGATACTTTCAGATCTGAGATTTTCAGAAACTTAGAAGTCAGAATCTGCAGCTCACGATGCCCATCTGTGCTCTATATGCCGTCATATAGTTTGCGATCTGGGCAAGGGGCTGGAGATTGAAACACACAAAGACTCACAGACAAAGAGACACAGGTCATCCTTGATGCAGGAATGCCCCAAGAATACCCCCTTTATTGTGTGCAGGGGCAGCTTATATAGGGATAGCCACGCCCTAGCCAAACGCACCAGAAACCATTCCCATGCAGTCAGGAACTCCTGAGGGTCTTGTGCTCAGAGCAGCTGTAGGCACTCAGATCAGGGGAAAACAAGTTGTTTACAAGAAATTCAGGATTGGGGGTTCACTGCTCCCAACAAGAATCAGCACAGCTAAGAAGCGTAAATGAGAGCTGTGCAGTCCAGTTAAGGCTCTGATAGGTGTCTTGTGAGATTTAGAGGTCACAGAACAACATAATTATATAGGTGAAATTGGTTAATCAACCACTTTTTGGTAGGATTTAAGGTGCATTCTATGAGATAGAATCCATAACTGAAGCTGCTATAGCAACCAAGAATCTGAGACTAGATAGATTATGGACCTGGGAAAAAAACCTACTACTATTATCCTGCTTAAGGAACACAGCAATAACACGACTTATAGTGACAAGCTGTCATAGCTAAAGATCACTGCTTCATTCAGGTCTCATCAGAGAAGCTTCTTCTTGCTATAGAAGGGAATTAACACAGAGACCCACAACTGACCAAAGTGCAGACAGTGAGAGACTTCAAAGTATCCATCCCTCAATGGAGTGTCTGCATCAAATCCCTCTCCTCAAGATTCAGAGATTTATGTTGAAGAAGAGGAGGAACAATTGTAAGAGCCAGAGATGGTACACGACTTCGAGAAACACAGTCTCTTTTGGACAAACAGGACCAATGTATATATGAGCTCAGAGACTGTGGTGGCACACATTAAAAAAAAAAAAAAAACACAGGTTCAAGCTACCTGGAATCCCAGAACAGAGAGGAGGAAATAGACACAAAGCCCCACCCCCATAAGAAGCTATTTTTAGTTGATACCCACTAGCAAAGGGATCAGTTTTCTCCAATGGAGACTATCAACCATAGTCTAGATCAGCTCCCACAGCTGGGAGTGTTTGGCCAACACAAAAAGAATTCCATATGTGTGTATAGGAGGTTATTTTGTTTTATTTGGGATTTTTCAGTTTTGTTTGCTTTTATTTTCTGTCTTTTTATTTTTTAAGAGTGAGAGAAAGAACACTAAAGATTTGGGAGGGTGGAGGATCTGAAAGGAGCTGGAGGAGGGAAATCATGATAAGTATATATTCTATAAAAAATTTAAATAAAATAACAGAAAAATAAAAATTTTTGGAGAAAAATATATAGTGGGGATAATTAAAGAATATTTGGAAATTTGGGAAAGTGTGGATTCACCAGAAACTGAGAAGAAAAGGAAGTGAGCTGTAATACATTTCATGTTTACTCTTCCCAGGTCAGGCTGTCTTCACTTTGGACTTCCAAATATTTCTGCAGTATCCTTGATGTTAGTCTCATAAGGAATGGGGTGATTGATGCCTCTTATCTTTCCTGAGTACTCACTGGAGGAAACAAAAGATTTGTCATGGAAGGAAAACCACAACATTGCCAGCATCCATCTCTGGACTCTCCCTGTCCTCTCTCTATCTCTCCTTCTGTATGCCCCTCCTTTTTTTCTCACTTGAAGAAATATATTCAGCTGACCAAGCAAAAACAAAGCAATTTTTACTCACCCCAAACCTTGCCATTTAGATAATTTAAAGGATTTTCTTAGTGTTTTTCAGATATTTTTGTAATTATGTGGAAAATTTACTAGTCTAACATCTTACAATAGTTATTACTTTATTACATGTTTTTTTTTTCAATTCAACATAACAGGACTATCTTTCCAGGTTCCTAAGTTAAAATGCATATAATTCAGTGGCTACATCAGTATTTGTGCTTCTTTTTTAAATAGTTAATTACAGATTTATTATCTACTACCACAACTTCAGTTCCACTTTTAATGTATACACTGGAAATTGTATGCATTGAGAATTATTTGGTGGTCTTCATAATAGCCCACTAATTTATTTTATACATATCCTAAAACTTTCTTGTTAATTTAAATCTTGTCATTGCTGCTTGCTTACTTATATACATATCACTACCACTAACTATGTTGCTTTTTGATTTTTATGTTATGCTAGTTGGTTATACTGATGGAAAAATCAGATCCAAGTGAACGCTAATCACTAATAGGTAATGACTGTGTGACATGATGCTTGGATTATTTGCATTCCCTTGGATCTGTGAAGACAACACTATCTCCTTATATGCAGATGTCCAAGCTTATAGCTTTTCATTGCTTTGCATATTCTGTCTTACAGTTAGGCAATCTTCTCTTCATTGAAATACTCTGTATTACTCTGTGATCTCAGAGCACTGTGCAGAAAATAGATTAGAGGCCTATCAATATATCTCTGTATTATAAACCCCTGGTATTGAGGAAAAATCTCTAAACATTAAGGACATGACTCTAACCAAAGTACCTCTACCTGAGTCTATTTAAAAGAGGTGGCTGGGAGCCAGCTCATGTTGTTTTTGATCATTTAATAGGAGCAGGTTGGTATCTCCAGAGGAGACATACTTTGATTTGTATCCGCATTAACCTAAGATAGTCCAGTTGTGTGCTTTATATTTACTATTCTCTAATCCAACAATATTTAATTTCCCCATTTTATATTCTTCTGTCATAAGAGAAAAGGATATATTTGAATTAATGATAATTTCACTTAAGTACTTCAGAAAATTGCTCTCAACAGCTTGTGCTGTGTTCATGCTGAACATCTTGTTTCACGTTAGAAAGATTCCTCTGCTTTCCAGGGAGAGTGTTCAAACTTCTGTGG
Organism: Ondatra zibethicus; assembly: GCA_004026605.1. Lineage (NCBI taxonomy): Eukaryota > Metazoa > Chordata > Mammalia > Rodentia > Cricetidae > Ondatra > Ondatra zibethicus. Next base: position 8,276 of record PVIU01022706.1, on the reverse strand, counting down.
CTGAAGCCCATTGCTTTAACTTATTAGTCTTTTGTCTAGTGAAAGAATTTCTCTTTACCTTATCTATAGTTTTACAAATACATACAAACCTTTAGGACCAATATGGAGATTGGTATTTATCTTATATGAAGGTTAATTTTTACTTGTTGCTAAACTTACAAGTTTATATCCCTGTGTTTGTTTAACTCAGAAACAAAAGACACAGACCCCAAATAAGAGCGCTACCAGAGGAACTGTTCACCAAAATGTTGCCATGACCGTTATGGTACTCAATACAATGGAGCCATTTGAATATGAGTCAACAGAACATGGAGGAAAGTGGATGTTTCATGCTACAGTGGCCACTGTGAACGAGTATTTCCATGTGAAAGTTTTCAACATCAACCTGAGAGAGAAGTTCACAAAAGGGAATGTCATCATAATCACTAATTATGTCAAGTTCAAAGGAATCCTAGAGATAAAGGACGACTCCTATGTGATTAAAGCTGAACCCAATGAAAATATTGAAGTTCCCAAGAAGCTTATCAGTAGAGCAAATGAAACTCCCATGATTTCTGATATTCACAAAAGTGTAGGTGGAGCACTGTTTTATGGGTTGTTTACATTACACAAGGTAATACTTGAAAATTTGTTTTTTTTTAACTTTTCTATACCAACACCTGGAATCAAATATGATAACTTTCCAGTCACAGCTTAGTGACAATATTGTAGCACAGGATTCTAGACTAGGGACAGAAGATGAAATCGTCCCAATATTAGAGAATAAGTGTGGGTGCCCTTTTCCTACTCCCTAAGATGTCTCTGAAAGAGTTCCAGAAAATGGCTTACCAAGGAACTTTCTTTTGCTAGTTAAAAATCAATGAGAAGGAATGGTGCAGGTCACAGGTCAGGGTCAAATCTTTTAGATATACTATAACTATCCAACACTCGTTATTTTCTTTCTATGCATTCTGTTTCTACAGATTCCCTGAAAAGGGGTGAATATTGATTGTGACATGTATTTGAAGTAATAAATGGATGAGTGACATCCTCACAAATTCAAAACTATTAAATAGAATGAATTTACTCTCTCTGCAGATAGAAGGTTTAACCATTTAGTGTTGACTCATACCTTATTCAGTTACCTAATTATTTCTGAAGACCTTAGCAACAAAGAACTATTGTATAAAATGACCCTTAGGAAGTAAATAAATTTAGTTCTCTCCTTTACAAATGAAAATATATACAGATATCTTATTGATGCATCAATCCCCAAATTCTGAGTATTAGGATTCAGTTTTTAAAAAATGACAACCTCGGTGAACTCAATAAACATTTTATACACTTCACAATTTAAGACTCTTTAGTCCATCTTCTTTTAAAAGCTCCTTTATTTTAAAGCCATTACTTTATAGCACACTCCTTAGTGACAATTCTTATGAACACAATACAGTGAATTGTGAGAGTCAATACAGCATGATTTGGGGACTTTGACTTTCTTGGGCATGATACTGGAAAAAGCTAAGTAAATGAATAGAGTCCAAATGAGTGAACTACTGGAATCTTAACTGTTCTGGAAATTCCCTATAATCTATTGAATGAATGAATAGTAGAATAAAATGTCCATTCATCCTTTTATAAGAGGATACAAATATGGTTGCCCGAAGTTTTGATTCCTGAGATTGATTGAGGTGATTTTTGGAGAATTCAGACTGTTGAGGAATAGAGAGCAGTAGGAAGCAGGAAGAACATTTATTGTCCTAACACTTCCAAGCAGAAATCTTCTAGATAAAGAAAGGAAATCATTGCAGTAATAAAAGATAATTCTTTGGGAAGACTTCACTGAAGATGCCTGTATACTTATATCTGTAACAGGTTTCATAATTTCCTATGATTTTTGAAATGAAAAAAATCCTTTTTACATGTATAACAAAATGAGAAAACTTTCAGAAAAGGAATGTTAATTTTACTTTTGCAGAAAAGGGTGAACCCAAAGACCACAATATATGAAATAAAGGACGATACAGGAAATATAGAAGTTGTAGGGAGTGGGAAATGCTACAACGTCCACTGTGAGGAAGGAGACAAACTGCGACTCTTCTGCTTTCAACTGAAAACCATTAACAAGCAACCGAAGCTGGTGTCTGGCGATCACAGTTTCATTAAGGTACGAAGTAGACAGGGAACAATTTACCAAAGCAGAAATTCATGTTTTCTTTAGGATTCTAAATATGAACTTTTCAGTGTGGTGCATAGATAATTCTGTCTCTGGAAGGGAGAATTCAAATGATGCCCTCATACTCATTTCTATGGGGAAAATTTTCAAGACATTATATTGAAGAAATAATCCAAAGAATATTATATACAAGATGTATGAGGAAGTTAAAATGACATGCAAGTGTAACATGAGGGCAGGCTTGTTGGGGTTTATGTCGTGCCCCATCCCCCAGGCATTTAGGTCCCAAGGAACATGCAGAGAGTCTATATTAGTTTATACACTGATTGGCCCATTAGCTCAAGCTAAGTATTAGTTCTTATAAGTTATATTAACCCATTGTTCTTATTGATGTTAGCCACATGGCTCAGTACCTTTCTCAGCAGGGCAGGTCACATCCTGCTTCTTTGGTGGTCTGGGCAGGAATGCTGAGAGAGCTTCCTGCTTCCCAGAATTCTCCTATTCTCCTTGCTCCACCTCTACTTCCTGTCTGGTTGTCCCACCTACACATCCTGGCTAATGGCCAATGAGCGTTTATTTAAAACATGATTGACAGAATACAGACAATTCTCCCGCACCATGCAAGTACAATTGAATAGTGATCAAGAGCAAGAGTTTTGAATAAGTTGGATGTGATTTGAATGCCAGCTTCAACAATTAGGAGATGGCTGGATCTGGGGAAAGTTTAACTCTTAATCTGTACTTTAAGGGAAGAAATTCCTATGTATTTTTGAGTTCACGCAGTGCTTAGCACATCTTAAGATTTTCTTAATTGGGTAAAGACACTAAAGAGAGAAGTCTAGGAAATAGAAAAGGCATAAAAATATACCAAAGTGCGGATCAACACTGTTAATTCCACTGCACATGGAAACATCCAACCTACTTGAATAAAGTCATGTTGAGTGTGAAGAGCCTTCTCCTTAAGGACCACATAGTTGGAAAGAGGTGGCTCACAAGAAGCCAATATGATAAAGAAGATGAAGCAGAGATCAACAGCCTTTGAGAAGGCAGAAAGGCCACTGAGTGTAATAGACAAGGATGGTTGACTGGAGAAATATAAACAATGCTTCAGTTCAATTGCTAGAATCTGATAGTATCTCTCACTGTTTCTTTCAAGGTCACCAAGCCTGGAAAAAAGAAAATATCTGCTGTCTATTCTAACCCAAAAGTTGAAGAAGCAAGTGGCTACCCACAAAATTATTTCAGTGCTTTTAACAGTGGAGCTTTTAAAATAGAGACACCAAGCAACTGGAAATAAGCAACACCTTCAGTAGTACATCCAAGCATTTAAAACGTTTTGTTACCTGATTTGTGATTATGTATTTTCATTTATAAAACTCCTTACTCTGTTTTTTTAATGAAAATCACACTTAAATTTAATTTTTCTAGTGTAGAAGTAATAAAATTTTCTTTTGAAAAGGATACTGTCATACAGTCAAAGCAGCCATCTACAGTATGTGGAAAGATTTTTACCAACTGCACTTCTGAGAGAGGGATAATATCCAAAATATATAAAGAACTCAAAAATCCAGACTGAAAAATTGATTGTCTTTAAAATATTATAATTTTAATACAAAATATTACAGTTTTCAATATTTCTGGGTATAAAACTCAACATATAACATCTGACAACCCTTATCTTACAAACATACAGATAATAATTGTTAAAAATCAGTTTCTCACATAATCTAAGTACAGTAAACTAAAATATATCTAGAAATAGCATTTTAAATTTTGATCAATTTTTCCTCTTCCTACTTCTTTAGTTCCTCTGCTATCCATACCTATCCCATACCCAGCTTACTTGATTTAAGGAGTAATTTCTGTCTAATTAGTGCATCTATATATTCTTGGCTATTGTCACACACTGGAGCATATTCCATCTAACAGTAGTGACATCCTGATCAAAATAGCTCTCTTTCTCTGCTAAGGGTAATATTTTGTGTTAATCCCTTTCTCCAATGCAGGACTTTTGTCTGGCTTGAGTTACACATAGCTCATGCATGTTCTCATGACCACTGGATGATCATAAGTGCAACATCCCTGTTACATATTTAAAACTGTTTCCTATACTCATCCATCCACTTTTGTTCCTACACTCTTCTAGCCTCTAAGAAGCATGTAGGCTCTTGTGCTCACAGACAAGCACAGGGAACCCAGGAATGTCAAACCTGCAGTGTTGTCTCTTCAAAGGAAGAGATGTGTAACTTGTTTTCTGCCCAGAAACCTGGGAATGGATATGGTTAATAGCCTGTGACACAGTTCACCCAGATTCTTACATTTATTTATAGCACTAAACCTCCCTGAAATCCTTATGATGAACATTGTTTAGCTTAAGCCTGCTTCCTTAGTAAATCTATATAACCTATCTTTATGGAAGATGTCACTTGAACTTAATCAGAGATTCAATACAATCATGTCTTAAGCTTTGTTGTGCATACGTGATTAAGTCAATTATCACTAGGAAATTTTCTCCCAATCATGCTCTTTTTAATATGCCTGAAGCAAACTACCTGATGTCAGGCTCTAAATTTGAAGCAACATAGGCCAGTGAGTCTTATTGAGCCCAACCTACTTCTTGCCTCTCCTGGATCAACACTCTACTGACCATGGTGTTTGCAGCGATCCCTCATACCAGCCTGATCTTCTACAATGACCCCTGTCATGTGGGAAGGTGGTTTGCATTACAGATATTCTGTTGAGGGCTGAGCATTGCACACTCTCTTCTCCTCTCCACCTTGCCCAGTTGTTGTTCTTCGTGTTAATTACTGGAGTAATGATAAGTCATAAGTAGTAACTTTACTACTATGTCACTTTGGCAGGGTAATAAAAGCCAGATCTCGGCTCTGGTTCATGACCCATCTAGTCCCAGGTTCTTGTACCTGATATCAGTACTATGTGTGGATTTTATCTTGTGATGAGAGCCTTAAATCCAAGAAGAAAGCAGTGGTCACTTCAGAGATATTCATGCTACCTTTATACTTCTTGGAATACATTGCAAAGCTTGTTGTGACTGATGCTTTCAGGGTTCATAACTAAATAAAACTGATGTTTACTCTTCTCCTCTCATGGCATACATACATATCAGTTTCTATCACTGTGAAAGCTAACATGAAAAGATGAAGCTTCCATGTCAATACCAACTTGATTAATCTCTGTTTGATGACCTGGTGGGGGAGAATTGTCTGTATTCTGTCAATCATGATTTAAATAAATGCCGATTGGCCATTAGCCAGGATATATAGGTGGGACAATCAGACAGGAAGTAGAGGCGGAGCAAGGAGAATAGGAGAATTCTGGGAAGCAGGAAGCTCCCTAGCCTGTTCTGCCCAGACTACTGAAGAAGCAGGATGTGACCTGCCCTGCTGAGAAAGGTACTGAGCCATGTGGCTAACATAGATAAGAATAATGGGTTAATATAAGCTACAAGAGCTAATAAGAAGCCTGAGCTAATGAGTCAATCAATTTGTAACTTATGGAGACTCTCTGTGTGATTTTCTCTGGGACTAAATGGCTGGGGAACCGGGCAAACAGAAACCCCAACAAGCAGGCCCTCATGTTACAATGACCCATTCATGTCATGTCTTCAGCAAGAAGGAATTAAAAATCATTAAAGAAAATAACTGACCAACAAACAATACAATTCTAAATATATACTCACAAAATAGAGAGACACTCAATCTAATAAAATAAATACTAGTAGTTTTGTAACAAATTTTTTAAAGCCATTGCAGAGAAATAATATTTTACTACTGGGAGGATTAAAATAAAACTTATATAAATGAGAAAATATGTGAAGTTTTGAATACTAATAGTAACATGAATAGGATGACTTTTTTTCACAATAAATCAATGCCATGCAAAACTTTAGAGATGCCAGTGAAATCACTACTGCCTTGCAAGCTATGACAAGTGAAAAGCTGTGATGGGGTTGGGAGGAAGCCCCTGGGACCTTCAATTCCTAGCACACTGCTCGCTGTGATCCTAAAACTGGTCCACAAATAATGGAAAAATAAAAATTTTTAAGAGGAAAGCTCTAACACTTTTTTGGAGGAATTATTGTATGAGTCACAAGCTGGTATAAAGAGCTCAGAGCAAATATTCCTAAAGAAAATTGGAAGATTACAAACAAAGTGCCAATTGTACAAGTTATTAAGACTAGTATAAATAAATACTATAAATATGAAGGAATCAGGTTAGCAGAACAGAGGAAAATCAAGAGGTATGTAGTAAGGAATTTGAACATTATTACATGAAAGTATGGCATCGTATCACAAGTAAAGAATTGCTAACTAAGAAAGAGTAGGAGTGATTACTCAGAGTGAAAACAAGCTGAATCATGTTCATTCTTACCACGTGTTTTTTGTTTGTTTGTTTGTCTGTTTTTTGAAATAGGGTCTAACTGTGTAACTCTATCTGCCCTGAAACTCACAGAGATCCTCCTGTCTTTACCACCAGAAGAGCTGCACGGATACAGATAGATAATACCGAATCTCTATCTTACATCAGACCAAAATGCATATTAAGAGAAATTATTAAAGTTAGATAGGTATTTTAGTTTTTTTTTTTTTCACTTTATACTTTTAAATACTGCTGAGGTCTGCAGGAATCACGCAGTGAGATTGCAGCTGGTGAGGCAGAAGGCTAATCTCCTAGAAGGAATGCATTCTGATGGAGATAAACCTAGTTTGCAAGGCAAGGCGCTGGGCCCACCACCTTTTGCATATGGACTTATTCTCACAGTGGATGTCTTGTGAAGCCATAAGCACTCTCTTTTGGTGCAAGATTCAGTAGAGTATGGACAAGTGGGCACAACTCTTTCCCAGTGGGAAATTTAGTCACGCAGTCAATAACCTTGGTTCCTACAGTCTAATCTCCGCTTCGTTCCCTGAGATACATTAGAAGCCCGCTCCCTGCAACTATCTTCCATTTGGCAGGACATGCAGACAGGAAAGAAGTCTTTCAGTTAGATCACATTTGGAATCTTCAAACGTAAAGGGAAGTCCAAACTCAGAGAATTGCCTTGGTTTTGCTTGTGTGTATAAACTGGAGTCTTTACAGAATAACGGAGAACAGCAGGAGAAGAATAAAGAAACTGATGCTGGAAAGTACATAGTGGAGAGTTCATTTCGCTCTCAGATTAAGTCTTCTTTTGGACCCTAAGGGAACACCGAAACTAGCACTCAGAGGTCCCCAATAAAACACATTTTAATTCATATATAATTTTACCACTTTGCCTTTCCTTTTCTTCCTCCAACACTTCCCAGATCCCACTCATTCTCAGTCTGATAGAATTTTTTGATAATTATTGTTATATAATGTGTGTGTGTATGTGTGTGTGTGTGTGTGTGTGTGTGTGTGTGCATCCTCTAAATCTAAGAAGAAACTGGCTGTTTCCTCCATGATATTCATGCCACTGCAACTATTGTACCCCTGGGCTTATCTTGCCAGGCTTGTCATAGTTGTGATCTGTGTCCTGTGATGAATACCAGTATCACCTTACATGTAAATTTCCCCAAATGATTCTTCTGTTTGCAAACCTAAAATTGTCTGCTATTTTGAGTCTAAGATTTCTGCATGACAGGACAAAGCTCCAAATATTTAGCCAATCCCTAGTAGTCAAGAAAAATGTACTTTTATCATTCTTTTGCTACATGTACCACTCCAGCTATAGTTCGCTAAGTTAATCATCCTCTATAGCAAAAATGAGCTCCTTTGATGAAGTTAGAGAGATGTGCTAATCGTGTGAAACAATACATCATTAGTATTGAGTTTGATACTACATCCCTTTGGAAGAGCAATATAAATAAAACCTCACCTTAGGTCTATGAACTGTTTATCCCTAGATGTGTGATCTTGATAATGGTGGGTCTTAAATCTAATAAGGAAGCACTTTGATACTCCCATTGAAATTACCAAGTGAGAAGGAAACACGGAACATGCAACAAACCCACTTAGAAGTTTATTAGAGGGGGCGTGTGAAGGCCTGGGAAAGTCAGTGCGGGGAGAGAGAGAGAGAGAGAGAGAGAGAGAGAGAGAGAGAGAGAGAGAGAGAGAGAGAGAGAGAGAGAGAGAGAGAGAG
>PVIU01022705.1:0-28908 GCA_004026605.1 Ondatra zibethicus | reverse complement strand
ATGATCACTCTGATTGAACCCAGTCTGGTTTTTTTGAGAGTGAGGGATATTTCCCAGATGGTAGCAGACTAGATACATCCAGGTAACACATAGTGCCACCCAGAGACCGTAAGCTATCCCATTCTCTTCTGTGTCCCCAGAACACCAAGCTGGAGGCCTCAGTGACCCAGTCTGAGCAGCAGGGAGAGGCCGCCCTCACTGATGCCCGCTGCAAGCTGGCTGAGCTGGAGGCTGCCCTACAGAAGGCCAAGCAGGACATGGCCTGCCTGCTCAAGGAGTACCAGGAGGTGATGAACTCCAAGCTGGGCCTGGACATCGAGATCGCCACCTACAGGCGCCTGCTGGAGGGCGAGGAGCAGAGGTGGGTCCTGTAGCTTTGCATTCTTCCAACCCTTCTTGGGTCCTCAGCTTTAAGCCTTACAGCTTGGGTACCTGTCAATCTTCGCTTCCTCAGTCACCATCCTGCACGTGCATAGGAGATCTGTGTAAGTCCTTTAACCTTGATCTAGCTCCATCTCACTTCTTCAGGCTGATTGTCTCTGGCTTCCTATAGGAAACACTGGTTTTGCTCCCTTGAGGCCGAGCTGGAGTCCATTCCCAGGGTTGTTTCCCCTTTCCCCATTATGGTCTGCATGTGTCCTCAGGACTCCATCTTCTTTCCTAACCTGGCCCTGGCTAGCTCCACTCCAACCTTGGAAATTCAGACTTATCTCATTATAGCAGCTATGGTAGCAGATTCCATTGACTCCTCCTTAGCTATTTGACAAAAAGTGCCCTAAAGTGCTCTCTCATTGCAGTTCAGACAGCTGTAGAGGACAGCAGAAGAATTTAGTTAATTTTTGCACTTTGGAGTTGGTTACTAGTGGAGGAACCCTTGGCCATTCTGCCTTACTGATGTGGAGGGGCCCTTACAACCCAATCCCTTCAGTACCCCAGCCTAAACCAAGATCTCTTTCTGTTTTCCGGTCAGCCATTTGGTTGTACCTGGAGCTGCTTTTTGTGTATGGCCAGCCTCCAGGGTGGCACATAGATCCAGATACGCGTGTACTGGGGACATGGGGGACACGGACTTGGTACCTGGAACTCTGTGTGATCACATAGAGAGACTCCCCAACACAGTGAAGTAGCTTGGGAAACCCAGATGCACAGGGCGATGGTACTCAAGGGTCTAGAAGTTGGAGAGAGAGACAGACATAGCATTGGGAACGGAACCACAGCTTTTCCACCACACTGAGTGGGTGGGTGGCGGGGGAAGTGGTTACATAATAGACCAGAGAGGAATGGTCACTGGGATCTGAGGTTGAGTTTGCCAGCCCTTGGCCATTGTGTGTTCTGGACAACTTCAGCTCTGCTTAGCTCCCTTCTGGGAAATGATGTCAAGTGGAAGAGATACAGGCTGGAGTTTTAGCCCTTCTCCATCGTTGGCCATTTCCTCTGTGGGTGCCCAGTGAGATTACTGCTGTAGGTGGTTCCAAGCTTGCTCTAGGTTTCTAATGTCTCATTTCTTCACCAGGGAGTCATTTGTGATGACAGGCATTATCTTCAGACACTGGGACAAAATGTTCTGGTTTCCTTTAGGCTCATATTTTCATGATGACAATCAGATAAGATTTAGAAGGTCACATCTGGTCCCCTGGAATGCACTCACATCTCAGAATCAACAGGGCAACAGCAGCCAGTGTCTTGCCATGTGTGTCTAGGTCTCTTTGTCGTCACAAGAACAATTGGATTATTCTGGGAGGATACCTAGACCCCACTGGGGAGGCTAAAATTCCGGCCGCACAGAGAATAAGCGTGGTGAGATGGAGGATGACATACCTTGACTCCTGACCTCACATAGTGCCCCCAGACCTGCCCCCAGCCCCTGCTTTGCCAGTCTCTCCCCAGGAGGCCCACGACGGCACTTGTTCCATGCTTCCAGTGTACTAACGTCTCCCTTTCCGCTTTCACAGGTTGTGTGAGGGCGTTGGCTCCGTGAATGTGTGTAAGTAATTCCAGCCTTCCCCTTTCCTGCCGGGTGATGCGAGCCTTTGGGGCAGGAACACATGCGCTTGCTGCAGAGCGGGCTGTGGCAGTGCCTGACGCCATCTCCCCTGTTCTCCCTGCTTTCAGGCGTGAGCAGCTCCCGCGGTGGCGTCGTCTCTGGCGATCTCTGCGTCTCTGGTACTGCCCCTGCTGTCAACACCAGAGTGTGCAGCGCCCCCTGCAGCGGCAACGTGGTGGTGGGCACCCCTAATGCCTGTGCCCCCTGCGCCGGGGTGGGCTCCTGCAGTGGAGGCTGTAAGAAGTGCTAGGAAGCCGCAATACTGCCACCACCCTCACCCTTCCCAAAGTGACTGCACAGCAGGACAGTGGCCTCGACGCCTCCATCTCATTCTCTAGCCTTCCCGAGCAACTTATTCCGACGATTCTTGCTTTCATTTCCCCTTCTGTTGTTATTACTGGATTCAATGGTCTTAAGGTTTTGGAGGATCCACTGCCCTGGGATCCTCTTTGACCGCCAGGTCCCTAGCATGCTTTTGCTTGGACATGCAGATCAACATGGTTGCTGGTTTTCCTGCCGCTCAGCGAGAGACCACGTGACCCAGAGTATCTCCTTTAGGGTCTGCCTGCAGCAGCTCCCCACAAACCAGGGACTCAGCTGCCTGCACTTTTGCCTTTGTCTCCCTCTGCGTTCCCAATAAACTAATTGCAGCGAATCAAACCTCTGCCTCAGACTCTCCAAAATGCTGCCTATGACAGGTGCCTCGACCAGAGGCCTCAAGACCCCACCTGGGTGTTTTCAGCAGGCCAAGGCCGCAGCAGGCACCTGTTCTCTGGCCTGGAGAAAACAGGCCTTGGGGACAACCAAGGTAGACTCAAGACAGAGAGTCTTGTGAGGTAGTCAATATTCTAACTGAGGCCTCAGTCCTGTGCATTAGCAGCTGGGCGACTGTCCCCGAGCTCCCCTGGGACTTTTTATTTTGTGGCATCCCTGGTCCTGTCACTAGGTGCAGGCAGTATTTCTCTTCCCCTTATTGTGATAAACAAAGCTATTTCTAGACAAGGTGAAATGTCATTTAGGACTTCTCAGCGATAGTCATTTTGCTCCCCTTTCTTGAAAGGCAATTCTGGGGTGCAGTGCTTGTGGAAGGGACTGGGAGTATAGAAGGAAGGTGGTGAGTGGCAGAGGAGAGGAGGAGAGGAGCTCCTGGCAGGCCAGGGTCTGAAGAACTGGTATTCAGAGTGGCGGCTGTCACCTGCTGTGGGTGAAAGAACAAGTTGCTGCCACCCTGAGTGTTCAGTTTCCCTGCTGGAGAGTGCGGAGGGTTCACACCATTCCCAGTGTAGCTCCCAGCTGTCTGAGGGGAGGGGAGGGCCTTGCTCTTGGGGTCAGTCCCGGTTTGGCTGTTTCCAGTTCCAGCACAATAGGCGGTCTCATCCTCACCAGACTTCAGCTCTTCATCTGCAAAATGGGACAATGCTGCCTTCATTGTGTGGGCAAGAATGCTGGGCAAGGGTGGCACACAGCAAATCTCCCCCAGAGAGGTGTCCTTTTTAAAATTTAAAATGAATATATTTTTTGACCAGCGCTGAGAACCAAATCCATGACTTTGCACATCCTAGACAAGTGTCCCCCACTGAGTTCTGATTCCAGTCAGGGAGGCTTCAAACACAACTTCTTCCCTCCACCTGCTTTCTCTTGACTCTGTGGGACTGCAGGGAAGCTCTTCCTCTTTACCTGGCATCTTTCTGAGTGTCGTGATGACTGAGAGATTCTCAGGGCCTCTCTGGAAAGACTGGTCCTGGTGCTGGCTGCCAGTTGGGAGCTTGGGTAAGGGTTGTCAGCTAGACTATATCATCTAGGTTTGAATGGGAGGGAAATAATTTGAGCAGAGAAAATGATCACAAATAATTATTAACTACAGTGGAGGACTAGGGGAATGAGGGGTGGCTAGCAAACAGTGAAACAGCAAACCACAGAACTGTGGGGAGAGACATGGCTAGGGCCTGCCTGGTGTTGTGGTTAACCTTGATTTTTAGTTCATTGGTTGGAGAATGACCATCCAATGCAGAGCACACCTCTGGTTGTGTCTGTGAAGGGGTTTCCAAGGGAAATTAATTGAAGGGGAGCAGACCCACTCGGAACATGGGGGCACTGCCCCGCAATCTAGAGGACTGGGTATGACAAAGGAGAAAAGGGAGAAATCAGTTAAGGAGCTCTCTCCTGTTTGCTGGCTGCAGTAAGGGCGTGGCTCTGCTCCCCCAGCATGCTCTCCATGAGAGATGGAGACGTCTACAGCATCCAGCCAAAGTAACTCTTTCCTGTCTCACACAATTTCTCAGAGACGTTGATGCCATGGAGTAGGGGCATTTCATTTGTATTTTAATAAATAAAGACTTCCTGAAGACCAGAGAGTAAAACAGCCCCACTGGCCAGCCTTACAGACCAGGCAGTGGTGACACACACCTTTAATCCCAGTAGCCACACTAGTTGCCATAGAAACTGGGCAGTGCATGCCTTTAATCCCAGCACTAGAGAGGATTATAAAACAGGAGGAAACAGCTCTCAAATACAGTCTCATTCTGAGATTCCTGGAGGCAGGATCGCCATTTTGGACTGAGGTTAAGGTAAGAGCCGGTGGCTGACTGTTTTACTTTTTGGATCTTCAGGCTGAACCCCAATTTCTCTCTCTGAGTTTTTATTAATTGTGCTTTACCATGGTGTCAAAAAAATCCAATACACTTTGCATGTGTGAGGCCCCTGTTTTCATTGAGAGAGAGAGAAAGAGAAAAGAGAGAGAGGAGAGAGAGAACACAAGTGTACGCGCACACACACACACACACACATGAGGAACATCCCCTCTGCTCCCTAGTATTCATGTTCACCATCTGACTGCTATCAGCTCTTCCCCAGATATCTTCTTGAGGACACTCAAGCACAGCCTGAGGCCTAGCCCCAAAGTCAATACCACAGCTTCTAGACTTTATTACAACAGCACCTCAATACCAGGTACCAACTGTAGTGTGATCCACAAAGGTATGTATAATTAATTATACACATCAATTTATTAAGGGGTGTGGGAGAGAACAGATTCACAGAGTTGGGAATCGAGGGAGCTGAGAACCGACCACACACTGCTTCACACTGCCTGACTCAGTCTTTACAACCCAAGAGAGTGTGCGTGACTTCTCTTTCTCCTTTTAAGAGATCATGTCTGCCATGCCTTAGAGCCAGTACCTCCAAAGCTATTGACAGAATGAATTCCCACAACACTTCTTTTTGTTTAAATAAGAAGGATCTAATCCTAATATGAGACTGTTTACAATAAGAACAATTATCTTAATAACATAAAATGAAACTACAACTGACATGAACAATGTCAAGCAAGAAACACATTCTAGATGTCCAGACCATAGATAATTGGCAAATAACAGAGATTATTCTGATATCTGTCCTATCCTGAAGAATCTAAGTCTTGTACCTTATATGCTTTAGCTAAGAGAATATAGTAATGGTGACCATCTAGTCTTCAATCCCATCAAAGACCTGAGATGGAAAATAATATTTCCTGAGTAATCCTGAAGTGCAAGCAAGCAACTTCCAAGAGATGTGAGAAATGACAGAAACAACTGGCTACCTGGACAGTCACCCAAAGTCTCTCTGCAACATTGGGCAACACATTTGGTTATAGGCCTAGAATATCTGACAGACCAGTTTTAGAAGCAGAAAAATTTGAAAGACTGTCCTATCCTATCTTGGCAAGGTTCAGCAGTCACGTTTCCTTGTATCCTGCTTGTCTGGGTTGGACAGCATACTTACTATCAGAAGTCAAGGTAAGGGCACTTCTTTGCCCAATAGGCCGGTTTTGCCAAGAAAAAGAAGCAAGCTCCATATGGAGTATTTCAGAATAGCTTTGGGGTACTGGTCTTAAGGCATGGCTCCTTGTGTGCAGACGTGATCTCTTAAAAGGAGGAAGAGAAGTCATGCCTTAAGGCCAGTATCCCACAGCTAGTGGCAGAATGAATTCCTACAACCACCAACTTTGTATGCTTAGCTCTTATAGCATAACCAAACTCCCCAAAGGCAGTTGCTTAAAATACTATTTTTTTCATGGGGTAGCAGGTAACTGTTTTTCTTTATGACATTGGCATGGGCTTCATGTGACTGGATAGTCCTAAATGCCTTCACTGAAATGGTTGGCATTTGGAGAGCTCATCTGGGGTGATGATCAGGGGTCTTTCTTCTTCATGGCTTGAAGTTCTCATAAGGCCAGAGCACAGAAGCCTGGAGGGACCCTCACTGGCAAAGAGAGTGTAGGGACCAGCCCCAAGTCAAGAGACTGAGTCTTGAACCCTTTGTGTGCTCAGAGAAGGGCAGAATTGTTGGGGACCATATTTGAAGACAGTTTCCTCAGGAGGATGAACTTGGAAAAGACATAAATTGTTGGACATTGTGTAGCATTAAATGATGCTGGGGATGAGGTCTTCATCCCTTTCATTACTGTTGCTATAAGTGGCATTGGAAGCATCCCAGCATTCATGAAGATGTTCTACAGAGACTGTGGCCCTCCTTTGATTGTCAGGCTATTGAAGCAATGTTTTTATAGGAATGCCCCAGGAATCTCATGTGTGGAGAATTAAAAGACTCAAGCTTGGGGCCAAACCTGAGGAATTCTGACAACTGGTCATATCACCTTGCTGGGAAACTCCAGCAGAGAGAGATGGTTAAATGGGATGACACCGTGGTTAGAACTGCCTAGTTATGCATGCTTCTTGCAGTCAGTTTAAACTTAAACCTCATGCCAGCACCCCAAAAGTGAACTGGGGGTGGTTACTAGATATTTTACTCCTCTTCCCAATGCGGCCTCCTTGAGCAAATCTTCTTCCTCTGTTTTCCACTATACTTGTCTTTAACTGGCTTAGTGAGGATGGGTGGCTAATCTTGGCATACCAGAGATGCCAGGGCCCCACTAACAGCATTTGGTACAGCATCTCTTGTCATCTGATTGAGAAGGTGGAGTGAGGTGGTAGAAAAAGGCCAGGTTGTTTAGGCTTTTGTCATGGGTTGTCAACCAGTACATGTAGGTGAGGGCCCTCACTTCCAGACCCCAGGTCATTTACCTATGCCAATGCTGTGACCCTTTAATACAGTTCCTCATGTTGCGGTGACTCCAACCATAAAATTATTTTCATTGTTATTTCATAGTTGTAATTTTGTTACTATTATGAATCATAATGTAAATATCTATGTTTTCCAATGGTCTTGGGCAACTCTTGGGAAAGGGTCAACCACCTTGCAAAGGGGGCCATGATCCATAGGTTGAGAACCACTGACCTGTGTGATTAATGAGGTGATGTTGTCAGCCCACGGGATGCTCAAGAGCTCTGGCTGATGCATAGAGTAGAGCAGGAGCCAAGGGACAGTTATTTTGACACCATCACTATGTGAGCCACTTCATCTCAGGCTTGTCAGCACAGTGGGTCCGATTGCCAGAGCGTTTCCATTCTTCATCGGAGATGCCGCAAAGCCTGGTTGCCCTTAATCCAGCGAGGTGATGGGCAAAGATGACAAGAATGAGAAATTCCTCAGCATGAAGAAGCTTTAAGGGGTGGAGGCTGGGTGGGTTTGGGGGCAGGGAGCAGAGTGGAAAGCAGGACGGTTCACTTCAAGCTTCCAGGGGATCCTAGGGACCAGTCCTCCAGCCTCCCTGAGCTCATGGATTGCCTAGTCCCTTTTCAGTTGCTACTGCAAGCCTGAAACATGTCTGTCTTCCTGGGTAACTCCTCACAGTCAATAATCCTCTCCTTTAAAACAAGCTTCAGGGACAAGCCTCTCTCTTCAGTCTTTCCTCCCTCCCTCTCTCTTTCTTTCTTGACAGAGTCTCTCACACTGTGGCTTAGGTTAGTCTCAGATTCATGATAATCCTCCTGCCTCAGCTTCCTGAGTGCTAGAATTGCAAGCATGCGCTACCGTTATTATTTATAAACATATTGTGGGGGGACTGGTCCCATGAAGGGCACTGGTCTCACAAGGGGCAGTGGTTGGTCACCTGAGGCGTTGGAGGGTCCCAGAGGCCTCGAAGGGTCCCCTTGGTGGGTGGGAGACCACAGGTGAGAGGCAGACAGATAGACCATGCAGACACACAGAGAGAGAGAGTTTGGGTATAGAGTTTATTTAGTGCGTTATGGAGGGGAAAAGGAAGGGGAAGGGGTGAAAGGGGAGAAGTGGGGGGGAGAAGGGAGAGGGCAGTAGACACCTCATCAGAAGAGGGACTGGAAGAGAGAGAGCAGGCTGGAGAGGAGGCAGGGGATCCTCTTGCCTCCATGGAAGGGGGAAAGGTTGGGAGTGGGCAGAGCTTGTATCTTAAAGGGACAGGGTACCCAGGTGACAGGGAAGGTCAGCAAAATGATAACATTTCTATTTTTCTCTTATAATAAAAAGACAGGGGTTTAGGCATGGCAGGTTAAGGGAATTGGGGTGGTTTCTCAAGAAGTCTGATTCTCAAGACTGCTTCCTGCTTATTTGTGGGCATCATTTTGGGGGGAGGGGCCTGAGAAAGCTGGGTGCTGGTCACATCCTGGGGTAGCTGGTCGCTTTACTCCTGTCCAGGGCTTGTGGTGTAGAACTGTCCAGTGTTTCTTGGACCTGGCAAAGTGTTGGCAGAACAGGGGACAAAGTTAAGTCTAGGAAGAAAAAAATTTCAGGATCAGGGAATTGAGAGATGTATATCTGACCTGTTTAAGGTGGATCCTTCAATTCGGCTCCCTGGAACTCACAAGAATTCTTCGAGTTTGTGAAAATGTAAGTTTTAGACATATACTTTGTATAAACAGCAGCATATTTATGTCAGAATGACTGTGACAGATGTTTTTACACAATGAAAAGTATTTTTAAGACTATGAAAGGCAGTATGAGAGAGAAATTTGATAGCGTGTACTTGTCCTTACACCTTTATAACTTGCATTTGTATATCTTAAAACACCCTTTATTTAGAACATGGTAAGTTATACTGAAATTTGTTTGGTGAGTTTGTCCTTTTGAACTGATAAAACCTCTCAGCTGTCAAACTGCATCAGAGATCTTTGAGAAGGATAAAATTTTACTTGAGTTATTGATTAATAATGACAGAAATTACTTGGTTGTCTACCTAGAGCCCCTCCTCAGGGTCTTCCATGGTCATTGAGGGTCGAATTTGCCGTTTGTTGTTAGAAGCAGGGCCTGCCAGACTCCAGAAGATCCTGTGGGCTATGAAATCTGTAGGAAGACAAGCCTACCTTGATCTGAGCAGCTAGGCTGTCAATTCCAGTGATTCTGTCCACTGTCTGGAGATCTCCAGTTTAGATGAAAAGCAGTTTTTCCCAGTGATTAGCACTTTCACTTGTTGAAGTGAATTGCAGATGGACATTGTTCTGTGCCCATTTGTCTTCTGTCTCCTTTGGAGGAAATAGAGTGCTGCTGCTAGGAGCCAACCTGTCTCTCTGTTATGAAAAGTCTTTTAACAATTAAACATTTAAATGCCATATTCCCCAGATCTCTGAGCAGATGAGGGCTGTTTATTGGGTATATATAAGTTATAACTACAACATAAGATCTGCCTGGAGAGCTGGGTCCAAGCTTGACTGTGCTGGTTTTTAACAGGTGAGATTTATACTTGTGAAAGACAAAGAAGAAAACTGTTTGCAATAGAAGCTTAGTGGTGGAACTGACAATAGTGGAGAACAGCTTAATATATTTTAAAGTAGGATTGGATCACATATACAGTATTCCCATAAGAGACTCAAAAGCGCATACCGAACCAAACCATGAGACCCCAAGCTTTCCCAGTCTGGAAAGAGATACGATGAACAGACAATTATAATATTTAACAGTAAATATATGTACATGAACACCCAGTTGAACCCAACCAAGTTTTATACAGATATACACACAGAGTTAAAAGCTAACTTACATTTATACAAAATTAACTCAAGTCACATGTATGCACATACACACACATTAAATGGGAGTTGAGTAAAATGGGTGCTTTTAGTGGGCCACAGTGCAAAACACACATATAACAGAGTCAGTAAGAGGAATTTAGAGACAAAAACATAAGTAAACTGCGAGACTAGGCAAGAAATACCTCAGTAAAGATGGTGAGACTTGGCCACCTGACCTGGCCCTAGTCAAGATGGTGGTGAGGTCACCTGACCTGCCCTTAGTCAAAATGATGGTGAGGTCACCTGACCTTAGTCAAACCAGCAGCAGTCACCTGCTGTATAAAGAAACCATGTTTTTAGGGAATTTTAAACAGATATAAAGAAAAAGAGTGGCTGTGTAGAACATACATTTCAAACAGAATTACATCTGTGTGGCCACATCATTCACACATACTTTTTCATACATGAAGTAGAGAGGAAAATTACTCAGCACCACGAGCCACCATGTTGCTGCGCTGGGGAGCAAGGGCTGGAACTGGAAACAGCTGCCTCATGGATCTGGCTAATCTTGCTGATGTCTGCGGAACCAGTGATAGCCGTGGCCGGGATAGAATGGAAGGAATAGGAGCGAGAGAAGGAATAGGAGCGAGAGAAGGAATAGGAGCGAGGAAAAAGGAGTGCTTACAGGTGGGTGGGGATGGGGCTGCTCAGCGAAAGGAAAAGCAGGGGGGCGTGAGATGCCAGCAGCTGGGCAGCAGGCAGCCCTGTTTGCTGGTGGAAATTAGAAAGCTCCTCCCACTTCAGGTTGTTCTCTAAGGGGTGTTTCGGCCATTTGTTACTGCAGAGGCAGGTAAGGTTAGGAATCTGTACGTAAGGCAGAGGGTTTAGCTTGTGTAAAAGACATAGCCGTGTGTGTGGGGAGGTTGGATGGATAGTTTTTGAGGGTTTGTTTCTCATGATTAAAAAATGTGAGAACGACGAAAACCCAAGGGCAACTAACTGGACATCTCTGGAATAGTGCGTGGTTTGAGAACTAGGGCAGGCTGATTTCAAGACCCCTCAGCACAGCAATTGGGGGCAGATAGGACTGCTCTGAGCAGCGCAAACAGCGGCGGCAGTAGGACCACTTCCAAGTGGTCCGAGAAAAGAAACAAAACTGTTTTGTTTTAAACAAAAAGTCCAAACAGCAGTGACAGGACCACTTCTAAGTGGCCTGAACAGCGGCAGCACCAAATCTCAGTTTTTAGCCTGGGGGAGCAACCAGAGGTGAATGTGAGCGAAAGCTGACTTGGAGAAGGGGATTTTACCATTTGCAGTGATAGAGCAGACAGGATGTTGGAAGGTGGTCTGAGTCCAGAGTCCCCACATGTCCTCAGTTGGCCTGCCTGCAGGTGGGAGGGAGCGTGGAGAGAGCCTGGCTGAGTCACGCACCAATGTTATTATTTATTACTATATTGTGGGGAACCGGTCCCATGACGGGCAGCAGTCCCATGAGGGGCAGTGGCGGGTCACCCGAGGCCTTGGCGGGTCCCCAGAGAACTCGATAGGTCCCATTGGCAGGTGGAAGACTGCAGTGGGTGAGAGACAGATACATCATGCAGAGAGAGAGTTTGGGTATAGAGTTTATTCAGTGGGTTATGGAGGGGAAAACGAAGGGGGAAGGGGAGAAGCGGGCGGGGGGGGGAAGAGAGAGGCAGAGAGAGGGAGGAAGAGAGAGAGAGGGCGGAAGCGGGAAGAGAGGCAGTAGTTACCTCTTCAGAAGAGGGACAGGAACAGAAAGCAGGCTGGAGGTGGTAGTGGGGGAAGGATCCACTTGCCTAGGCTGAAAGGGGGGGGGTTGAGAGTGGGTGTCTCTTAAAGGGGTAGGATACCCAGGTGACAGGAAGGTCAGCAAAATAATAACAGCTACCACATCTGGCATGAGGTAATCATTTTTGACTCTTCTCCTTACCTGAGTGAATATGGAGACTATACTTCTTTGGTGATTCTGACGGAGACCCTGGCTCTCCTTAAGGTCTCAGTTTCAGTGTTGCTTCTGACGCTGGCTAGGGATCCTCCTACCCGGTTCCCTTTTCTCCCAGCCCTAAGGCCCAGGGCTCTGTAAAGCCCTTTGGCTGTTTCCTCCAAATAGCCAAAACTCAAAAGCTCCTCCAGGAAGGAGGAGGGAGGCTCACAAGACCCAGGAAAACAGTGAAGACCCAGGGTCAGGAGGCTCCTCAGTTTCCAGGCCCAGCCCAAGGTTGTAAAGGTGGCACAGACAGAGAGTGTTCCTGGAGCTCCGGGGTGCTGCCTTGTGTGTGTGAGTCACGGTCCTCACTTTGGTCATGTCTCCCCAGGAAAAGTCACACAGCGGGTGACTATGGCTGCAATGAGGCAGGCCTAGAGACTTGTCACTGGAGTCTACTGGCTGAGGCTCCAGCGTTGGTCTTGGATGGGGTGGGAAGAAGACACCCTCTGGGTTCCCCTGTATGGCACCACATTGCACCTTCTGAGGCTGCCTGTTCTCAACCTCTCCTCCCCCTGGAGTCCTTGGAAAGAGGGATCAGTGGCCCAGAGCAGCTTCCACAGGGAGGAGGGGGGTGGGGGCACTGCAGGGCCCACAGAGCTTCTGTCCCGCACTCCAGGTGTTGAGGACATCTGAGGCCCCCATAGGGGACCAAGTGAAGGCGGCCTAGGAGACCTGAAAGGCACTGCGTGGTGGGTCAGAGCCAGTGTGCGTTGGGGGGCTGGTACTCCTTTAGATAGCCTGGGGTCACGTGGAGGGCAGAGGGAGCCATGGAAGATGGGGCTTGTGTTCTGTGGAGTTCCCCATGTGTGGTATGAGCAAGCTTCTCCCCACTCTGAATTGTGTAACACAGTGGCTTTCGAACTGAGCCTTGCACAGGGTGATTCCATTTTACAAAACAGAAGTTGGCTCCATTTGAGTACAAATAACAAGGCAGGTTCATTAACACTCTGCATCTCATGTGTATGTGTGTGTGTGTGTGTGTGTGTGTGTGAAGATACCTTTAACTGTCTCTGCATCTTGTGTGTGTGAAGATACCTTCAACTGTCTCTGCATCTTGTGTGTGTGTGTGAAGATACCTTCAACTGTCTCTGCATCTTGTGTGTGTGTGTGTGTATGAAGATACCTTTAACTGTCTATGCATCTTGTGTGTGTGTGCATGTGTGTGTGAAGATACCTTCAACTGTCTCTGCATCTCATGTGTGCGTGTGCGTGTTTGTGAAGATGCTATCAACTGCTGCATATCTGTCACAAGATACACACTGATAAATAGCTCATTCGTGTAAGCTATAAAGTGTCACCCATGAGCTTATCAGAGTAGGTGGAAACACATGGAAACTATATCAGAAAAACCAGGCCTGGGAACTTGTCCCACACACCAAGAACAGTGAAGGACATTCTGTCTTTATGGATCTGGCCTTGGACCTCACCAGACTGGCCCGCTGGTGGATATGCCTGGCTCTGCCCTCCCGCTGCTCCACAGCAGGTCATGGCCACCCACATATGTGTCAGTACTCTGTGCTCAGGAAGAGCTCTATGAACTCTGAGACCTCTGTCACTTAGAGATGGATTACTGGGTGGGTGTGCTGTGTCTGAAGAGTGACATTAGTAGCTATTGTCGGGATAGAGATAACCTGAAGTGGGGTGGGTGGGTGCTGGTGGTGCACACCTATAATCCAAGCACTCGGGAAGTGGGGGCAGGAGGATCAGGAGTTCAAGGCCAACTTTGACTACATAGTGAGTTGGAGACCCATCTGGATGACATGGGAACCTGTCTCAAAAAACAAACAAGAAAACCCAGCCAACTAACCAACCATTTGTGACTGCCAGTGGCCACACTATATAGGGAGATCAGAATTACTAAATAAATTGCAGTCAAGGATACTGATATAGCTAATTAATTTGTTGTCTTTCAATAATTCTAAGCTTGTTGAAAGACACAAACATTTGCTACATGGTTTTGTGGCAGTGGGGAGAGAAGGAAGTACGCCAGAAAGTGTTTGGAGGAAGAGGAGGACAGTTCTAGTGGCTGAATCCGGGCAGCCTGGCCAGGAGGGATGCTTGCTTCAGTTCTGGACAGGGCTGTGGTCTCAAAGAGCACTGCTCTTCATTGTAGAATAGTAATTAAAGATGGGTTACAGTTGTTTAATGATGCAGTGATGTGTTACATTCTTTTATGTTGCATTTGTCTGCCCAAAACACGTGATTGGTCTAATAAAGAGTTGAACGGCTGATAGCTAGGCAGGAGAAAGGATAGGCAGGGCTTCCAAGCAGAGAGAATAAATAGAGAGAGAAGAGAGAAGAGGAGGAGCAAGAAGAGGAGAAAAGGAGGACAGGAGGATACCAGGGCCAGTTACTCAGCCACATAGCCAGACATGGAATAAGAAGGAAAGAAAAGGAAATACAGAAATAGAAAAAGGTAAAAGCCTAGAGGCAAAAGGTAGATAGGATAATTTAAGAAAAGCTGACCAGAAACAAACTAAGCTAAGGCTGGGCATTTATAAGTAATAAGTCTCCATGTGATTATTTGGGAGCTGGGTGGTGGGCCCCCAAAGAGCAAAGAGGAAAAAAAACCAAGTCTCTTGGCAAAGTAGGGAGGAGAAAGATGTAGGGAAAGGCAGAATTCGGGACCAGGGTGGTGGTAGAGAGATCGTGTGGAATGGCGGCATGGGGGCCTGCTGCTGAGCCGTGAGGCTAGTGAAGGCATCAGGGTTCTGAGCATGGTCTCAGGCTTAACCAACCAGGACGTTGAGCATAGTGGGAGCTAAGGTGGAGGCTGGTGCAGTGGTCCAGGGTCAGGGCACAAAGGTAGAGGGGCCCTGAGTGCTCAAGGTGAGGCTGCAGGGTGAGGGGTATGAGCCAGTGAGTGATGCCCATGGAGGAGCCATGAGGATGCCTATGAGGCAGGAAGGAAAGGCTGGAGACCTGAGACTTAGGGGCCACGGATGGAGGAGAGATGGAGACAGGGAGCTTGGTGTAGATCCCAGAGGGCCTGCGACCTAAAGAGTGAGGGGGGAGGATTTTTTTCAAGTAGGTATGAGTAGGTGGGGAGGAGGTCACGAGCTTCAGCAGTGCTGAGGAAGAGGGGCTGGGGTGGGCATCAGTGATGGATGCATGGTGATGGAGAGAATTTGAGATCTGCTTCTCTAGCTTGGGCTCAGAGCTTTTCCGGGTCTTCTATTCTGGACCATCCCCAGGACCAGTGATGCCAGGCCAAGAAGAACAGAGTGACCATCCTACTGTTGGGGATGAGATACTCAGGTGCTGAGAACAAAGCAGTGAAGTGGCCATGGCAACACAAAACATGGAGTGGGGACCAGAGCAACACAAAGAGCAACACAACTCCTGATAGTTGCTGCTATGATGTGAGTGTGGTGTTGGGGTGTGGGGAGTAATATATGTGGGAGAAGAAAGTGGGTGTGGGTGGAACCACAGTGACAGACATACAAAAAGACAGACACATATGCTCCCTCACAGTTAGATGGACCAACAGACAGACAGACACCTCCAACTCCCCCTACCCCCCCACAAACAGATGGATAGACAGACAGACAGATGTCCCCCAGCACCTCCCAAACCCACACACAAATGGATGGTCAGACAGGCAAACAGGCAGGCAGACAGACAGACACGGAACACTGCCTTTCAGCAGAGCCTGTGGCCTTTGTTTCCTTCAGGATGGAAGCCCATTGTCTCGCTGTCCCAACCTCAGGATGACTGAGAAGGCTGCTGGGAATGAAGAAAGGATGTGCATTTGGGAGAAACAGGTATTAGGCGTCACATCTGTCTTTGGCGGGCAACACTGGGAGCATAACCCCAAAGCCACAGGGCCTAGTAGGTGTGGTGTAGGCAGCCTGTGCTTTGAGCTCTGCCTGGCGGGGATGAGAGGCGGTTCTGTTTGGGATCAGGCCCTGCAGAGGTCTATCACAAGGACAGGCCAGTACTCCCTAGGTGACAGCATGAGCCCACCCCAAGAAAGCACAACATCGCACACAGCTCTGAGAGTAGGCACAGTTTATTACGCAACAGGGCCTAGAGGCTGGAGTCTCAGGAAGCAGCACTGGGCACCTCCAGGGCTGTAACTGAGGCAGGAGGCTGATCTATCAGCAGCAGGCTCCTTGCTGGCAGGTAGCTGGACAGAGGGCAGCTGCTGGGAGTGGGGACTGTATTCTCAGAGCACAGGGCAGCAGAGCTTGAGGCCTTGTGGGGCCACTTCCTGGCTCCCTCTTGACCTCTAACACCTCCCCTGGTAGCAGGAACCAGTCCCACAGGGCGCGCACAGGCCAGTGCTCACTGCCACATTCCCGCTGCATGGGGCACTGCAGACGCTGCCTGTCACTGGCCGTGAGCCAGACACACACAGATCCCCGGACACAACTCCACCACGAGAGCTGCTGACACCTGTAAGAACAAGGGAAGGGTCTCGAAGCCTGGCTGGTGGCCACCCTAGTCAGTCACCTTCCCTTGGTCAGTTTGCTTGCTCCAGCCTTTGGGGAAGGTCACAAACAACCCTCAGTCTAGTTTGTAAACTGTGCAGGGAAGCCTCCTCGTAGGAGCCAGGAGGCCTGCATCATGGGTCAGCTTCTACTCTGTAATTCCTTTTGTGGAGTCGGCTCCTCACTTCCACAAGGCAGACATTATACTAAGTGACTTCTGAAGTCCCTTGGAGCGGTATCGTCCCCCTTTCCCACTGCAGCCACTCTGGGAGCTGACCTCAGTGTCTTTTTCTGCATGAACAACCTAGTACCCGTGATAGGAGCTGTCAGTGATGTCTGACCAGTGTCTGTGTACCACACCGGGGAATCCATGATAGGAGCTGTCAGTAATGTCTGACCAGTGCCTGTGTACCACACCGGGGATCTTTGCTGATGCCCAAGGCTACAGTTTCCTTTCAGGGTTCATTCTACTTACAGACATTCACGGCTCCAACACCTTCGCACAGCCTGAGCAGGGGAAAGAAAGGGGAAGGAGAGAGAGTAGTCAGAAGGAGGCACCATCAGGGCTTCCTCAGATGCCACATTTCCGCTCATCCTTATCTTTGTCACTTAGACAAAGGCGTCTTTGTGGTGGTTGTGGCCATGCAGGGCGCATTATACTGAACAGACTTCAGACTGACTTCAAGTCTCGCTTGCCCTCATTCAGCTGATTCTGCAATGTGTAGCCCAAACAAGTGTCTGACACACTTGGCTTTAGGAAGAAATGCGCCCCCCCCAACAGGCTCATGCTTTGAAGGGCTGGTATCTAATGCTGTTTGGGGAAGCTGTGGAATTTTAAGAAGTGGGGTTGAGATGGAGATAGTAGGTCACCAGAAGAGAGACTTCAAAGGTTACACTCTAGTCTCTGCCTCTTGACCCTGTCTAGTCTGCTGCCATGGGAACAACCTCACCACATATTGTAGGACAATTAATAATAACCCAGAGACAGATATTGGGGTTCAATATGAAGATCAGAAAAGCAAGCAGCCAACCACTAGAGAGCTCCTTGAAATCTTCAGACTGAAAGAGAGCGAGTTCCCGCCTCATGCAGCTTTAACTTCCTTCCACCCCAGGTCCCCTGAAACTACGAGTCAGAGGGAAACCTCCACCACTTGTGCCGTTCTGTCCAGCACTGTGGTCAAAGGTGTCCTCCTGGACACACAGGCCAGGGCAGAAGTTGGCCAGCAGTTTGAACCCAGGGCAAGACCTCATGGAACCTATAGGAAGGTGCCCATCTTGGCAGAGCCAAGAGTAAGGACCCAAGAGAGTTCTGACCCAGAGGTAGGGAACTTTGGTTCTAGTCCTAGCAGGCTCCTATGCTGGTTAGATTTCTGGCTCTGTGGTGCCAGGGGCTTGTGTAATGAAGCCACCCAAGGCCAGTTCAAGAGCACTGGGCTCCAGGCAGAAATGGCTCTAACTTCTGTTGGCTCTTGGGGCAGAAACTGAGATGTGAAGGGTGGGAGACCGTCTAAGCAGGGAAAGTTCCTAAGGTAGTGGAGTAGACCAGGGACCCACCTCTGCTCCTCGCCCTCCAGCAGGCGCCTGTAGGTGGCGATCTCGATGTCCAGGCCCAGCTTGGAGTTCATCACCTCCTGGTACTCCTTGAGCAGGCAGGCCATGTCCTGCTTGGCCTTCTGTAGGGCAGCCTCCAGCTCAGCCAGCTTGCAGCGGGCATCAGTGAGGGCGGCCTCTCCCTGCTGCTCAGACTGGGTCACTGCGGCCTCCAGCTTGGTGTTCTGGGGACACAGAAGAGAATGGGATAGCTTACGGTCTCTGGGTGGCACTATGTGTTACCTGGATGTATCTAGTCTGCTACCATCTGGGAAACATCCCTCACTCTCAAAAAAACCTTTTTCTTTATAGACCGGGTTCAATCAGAGTGACCATGGGCAGGCTTCTGTCCACATATATAGGAGGTATACTAAATGATAAGATCCAGGCCGGGCACATGCCGGCACTATGGCACTGAGCAGGCACCCAGCCTCCCTGGTCTCAGCACAGCTGACCCCTACATACCTGGCACTTGGCGTTCTCAATCTCAGCCGTCAGCCTCTGGATGATGCGGTTCAGCTCGTTGATCTCCTCTCTGGTGCGGCGCAGGGTCTCCCCATGCCGGATCACTGTGGCCTTCATCTCCTCACACTGGGAAAAATTGGACATGTCATGAAGTTCAGGGTGGGACATCCACCCGCTGAGCACACTGCCAGTGAGGGTAAGGTTGTTGAGTGCTCAGCCCGTAGAGCCAGGCAGCAAGCCTCACCCTACTATGGGCTCTTTTCTGTTCTTTAGGAGGCAGAAAGCTTAGATAAAGGAGCCTTTTCTAGTGAACACCTCATATCCTTTCTATTACCATGTCTAAGGGACAAGTGTCCCGATCACTCACCTTGGTGCGGTACCAGGACTCGGCCTCTGCCCGGCTGCGGGTGGCAATGTCATCGTACTGAGCCTTGATCTCAGCCACGATGCAGTCCATGTTCAGGTCCCGGCTGTTGTCCATCTTGACGATGACAGAGGTGTCTGAGATGTGGGCGTGGAGGATTCGGGTCTCCTGTGGGAAGAGAGGGAGGAAGATAGGTTGTCTGGGCTTTTTTTCACCCGCCATTCCCCCAACCCCCACGACTCTCTTGGAACCTGTAAGTCATATTTTTAGCAGAACTACTGCCCCTAGAAAGAGACCGTTTTCTGTTCCTAACTTCCCCTCGGAGGCAGTCATGAGCATTTCCCAAATTCTCGCTTGTGGAGTTGCTTAGGCCTAGCTAATCCAGGCTGTCTCTGGATAGTTCCTTTGGGACAGACTGCTCCCTGGGGTCTGATGTTCTCTTAGACTAGCCTTAGGGCCAGCAGGGCTGGGCTGTACCTGTTGATTCAGGAAGGACTAGGTGGTCTCTGTGTGGACAGTTCATCTAGTCTGCTTGGCTTTTCAGTCCCCTGCCCAAGCTCTCCAGTCTCTAACCTGGCCTCATGTGTCAGATTAGGTTCTTATGGGGGGAGCTTGGTACGTTTGGGGATTCCTTCTGAGTCTCGTGTGGGCTTGCCAAGGCTACCACCCTTACCTCTTCATACAGTCGCCGCAGGAAGTCAATCTCCTGGGTCAGTGCCTCTGCATTGGCTTCCAAGTCTGACTTGCGCAGGTAGGCACAGTCCACATCCTGTGGGGTTTGCAGAGAGCCATAATTCTAGTTCTTCCTTGGGTTTGGGGCATCTGGCTGATGAGTGGCAGGCCAGAGGGGACAGGGTGGGTGAAACTGGGTAGGGACTAGCTTCAATCACTCACCTTCTTTAGAGCCACAAATTCATTCTCTGCTGTGGCCCGGAGTGCAACTTCTTCTTCATACCTGGGGCAGGAGGGAAAGGAGGCCTTGTTCAGGGGGGACTGGTCATGAAGCTGTCTCATAAAGCAGCCTGAACTCCAGGCCTCCTAAGAGGACCTGGGAGAGGCCAGGCTCTAGGCACAGGTCCATAGGAACATTAGGTCTTTTCAGTAGAGACAGGATCATGGTATTTGGAAGCTGTGCATTTGCACACGTGTGTGTGTGTGTGTGTGTGTGTGTGTGTGTGTGTGTGTGTGTGTGAGGTTGGGCAGAGGGAGATGCCATTTTTCCTTATCCTTTGCTCTGAGCCTTTGGTTGATGCCCTGTCTATTATCTTCCTGGAATGAGCCAAGGGACCACTCTGTGCCAGAGGCCACAGCAAAGCATGGCACTGAAGAAGGCTGATCCCTTTGAGAAGCAGAAGCTCTCTAAGACTCAGCGCCCATCCTTCATGGCTGTGTCACATCTAACTGAAAGTCTCCATATGTGACCATGTCATGCCTGTATTCCAGCAGACGGTAAACCCCCAAGGGCCCAGACCATGCACACTGCTGGCTGGATTAGTAGCATCCTGTTGGGTCTATCTGGGTGCGGAAGGTTTTGGAGAAGAGAGTGGGTGAGGAAACCCTAAAAACAGCATCCAGAGGCTTACGGGCTAGTTCTTTAGACCAGGAAATGTAGGTTTCCCCAGAGTGTTTGTTGGGTGGAGAAGGGAGCCTTGTACCCCCTTTGGGGAGGCTGATGACAGTCTATCTTGCAAAGGACAGGGCTCTGCCTGGAGGAGAGCAGGGAAAGAAGCTCCTTAATGGACAAGGCGGGGGCGGGCTTCCTGACCTAGGCACGCAGAGAAGTCAGCCACAGGCCAGATGTTCCTCTGTACCCAGGGAGCTCCTGGCAAGACTGTCCAGCGACTCTCACCTCTTCTTGAAGCCCTCCATGGCCTCCTGAGCGTGGTTGAGCTCAGCAGCCAGTCTCCCGCTGTCAGCCTCCACACACTCAGCCTCCCTCCTCAGGGTCTCGATGTAGCCCTCGAACAGCGGCTCCACGTTGCTCTCACAGCACTTGCGGTTCTGGTAGAACTGCCACTTGGTCTCCAGCAGCTTGTTCTGCTGCTCCAGGAAGCGCACCTGCCATTCAGAATTAAAGTCTGAAAATGGACCCTTGCAGGATCAGAAGGTAGGGGTGCTTGTGCACGTGCATGCATGTGTGCACGCATGCATGTGTGTGTGTGTTTGCATGAAGGCAGCAACAACACGTGAAAGTCCATGTCCTCCTTTGTTGGCATATCATCTCTCCACAACCACACTGGGGCTGAGCCAGTTTACCACCTGGAGCTCCTTCTTGAGCACTAACTTCGGGCAGTTCACCTGGGGTCATGAAAAGTGCTTAAACCATACCCCCAGAACTCAGCTGCCTCTTCTTAGATAAGACACTTAACCTTCTGCAGAGTGGGGTGGTTAAAGTTCCTGTCTCAAAGCACAGAGAGGCATGCTACCCTGAAAAGGCAACACAAAAAGGCACCTGTGACAGTCAACCTGCAAATGCATGGCGGACCTGTTTAGACTGTAAACTCTGGAAAGCGAAGTGTCTGGCAGTTATGGAACCCTGCAGCAACAACACAATTAGAACGATAGGCACGTGGGGTGTGAGTGCAGAAATGCCCGTGTTCCACCCTTACACTCAAGAGTGAGGTTGAAGGCCAGCGAACGTGCTGGCTGTGGAGAGAGACCCTTGACCTGCAGGAGCAGAGCCCACCTGATAATAACAGATTATTGGGTCCCATGCTGCATGTTACCTCTGTCTCCCCACCCCAGCTTGGTCCACTCTCAGTTGTAGACGACTTTGTCTGATAACCTTGCCGTATCCCTGGTGAGTTCTTTCCTGTGCTGGCTTTAGTGTCTCGTGTGTGCCAGTTCTGGACAGCTGTCCCCACCCCAGAGCTGCTCTCTCCTGGAGCCCAAACCTTTCTCCCTATGCGCAAACCTCAGCTGCATATAGCTGCCTGGATTCTGTGAGAAGGCTGCAGGCCCGAGTTTAATCTGGCTCTGAGGAAGATGTCCGTGGAGCCCAGACCACACAGAGACTGCCTTCTATAGGGCCCCGAGGATGGGGGCTGTGCCTGCAGCCCAGGTCGCATGCTGAGCTACAGTGCAGTAGCTTGCACAAAGTACACCGGCGCAGCTGCTACATGGGATTAAAGCAGCCCCTTGAGATGAGCTTTTAGACAGTCTCCACAGTTACTCTTCCTGCCCTTGATTCTGGGAGGGCACCCACCTTCCTGCATGAGCACGACTTGGTCTCACATGGGGAAAGTCCCAGAGAGCAGCTCTGGGCGAGGCTGTGCCTGGGCTCCGTAGGCCCCAGTTCCGTTCTCACTTTGTTTCCCCATGTCAGACTGGAAGGTACTGTTCCCAGTCTCTCTCTGTCTGTGTCCCTCTGGCCTTGGGGGTTCAATGGGTTTGTATTCACTCTGATTCCTCCATTAGCCCCCAGCCTTGGCCACACATATGGTGGGCTCCAGGAAGGACCTGGTCCAGGACACCCACCTTGTCGATGAAGGCCGCGAACCTGCTGTTGAGGCACTTGATCTGTTCCTTCTCCTCATGCTTCACGCACTGAGCATTGGGGTCGATCTCCAGGTTGAGAGGCGTGAGCAGGCTCTCATTGACAGAGACGCTGGTGATGCAGGGGGGTGTGGGCCCGCAGACACCTCCAGAGCGGTATCCAAAGCTGCGTCCACAGGAGCCGGAGCGGAAGCCTCCACAGACGCTGTGGCTGCCAAAGCCCCCTGAGAGTCCACGGTAGCAGGAGATACCCCTGTAGGGAGCTGCGGAGATGCAGCAGCGGCCAGGCCTGGGCCCGCAGGCTGAGGCACAGCTGAAGTTTCCAGTTTGAAAGCCACAGGTCATGGTGGAGGATCGACACGTGCGAAGGAAGAGGAGAGAAGTTGACAGTGGATGGAGCTGAGGCCGTGTGTTCCCTGGGTCGCTGAAGGCCCTTTTATATGCCTTCAGTAGCTGGCATTAAAAGAGGCCAAGAAGAGACAATAGCTGTGTTTTATTGGCTTGGCAGCGCCTGGCCTCTTAAGCTCCAACTCGCTTGCCTCCTAGTGTGGCTGTGTCAACAATCCTTGGCCACAGGCCTGTTTCATCTTCAAAGCCATTTACAAGCTTCCACCTGGCCTCTGCCCCTCCTGTGGTCTCCGGGAGAGAAGGCAAGGGGATCCCTTGGAGCATGCTCTCTGAATCCTTTTCCAGAAGGGATCTACCAGGGCTATGGATCCTGGAGAGCTGACTGGCTTTGGGCAGAGCGGCTGGTCTGTTTTTCCCTATGAGGGACTGTGTCCCTAACATTTCGTCCTCATCTGTCCCCATCCAAAGGGCAGGTAAATAAGGTCCCATCTTCATTGTTATGGTCAGCCACTTCCAGTCATTTCTTTCACGGAGCCTGGCCAGGGTGGAGGGGGGAGTGGGGTTCAAGAGACTGGAGTGAGAACAGAGCTTGTCTTCTGCATTTTGGGTATTCCCAGCGCAGGGAGAGGAGCTGGCATGTGGGGCGAGGCAAGGCGGGATGCTCCGCGTAGACTTGAGAGCTTCTCAACTTTCCCAACACTGTGAACCTTTAATACAGTCCCTCACTTTGTGGTGACCCCAACAATAGTGATATTTCGTTGCTACTTCAGAACTGTAATTTTGCTACTGTTATGAATTGTAATGTAAATACCTGATGTGCAGGATGTTTGTTATGCAACCCAGGGGTCACAAGTCAGTCGGAGAACTGTTGCTTGCATTCCGGATGGCATTGCAGGTCAGATCTGGAGCAAGGCTTGGGAACAGGCTCTCCAGAGTTCCAGGTGTCTTGGTCGGGAGTTGAAGGTGGGTTTGTGAAGAACCGGGAGGGGGATGAATTGAGAGGACCCCAGACATTATAGTCTAGCTCTGATCTGGAGACTGCTCATTCCTCTATTCTCCAGGAAATGCCAACTCGGTCAGCTTGGCTGTAGCCACAGCGCTGCTCTCCGGGGACTCAGCCAAGACCCAGGGCTTTGGAGGTGGGAAGAGTTTGGGGAAACCAGCTTTTGGCCAATGGGTAATGGAGAGGCTGCAACTGGGAAGAATGTTCTTCAATGTCCGGGCTCAGGAACTCGGGTCTGACAAAGAACAAGCAGCAAGCTCAATGACTGTTTTGGTGTCCCTGCACCCACTGGGAAACAGGGAAATACTGTGCAGGGTCTACGGGGTCCAAAATGGGGTCTATTCCTCCCCTAGGGAGGACTCACGGAGTGGCCTAAGGCTGAGACTCGGGGGACTGTCCTTAAAGCCATGCTGTCTTCATTTGGCCTTATCTTTAAGTTTAGGTCACGTGATGGCTGATCTAGGAGAGTTCCCTAACCTGGTGTCTAAGCTCATAAATTGTACTAGGCACACGTCTCTTGATGGCCTTTGAGAATGACTCCTTTGATGGGACCATTTGTGAGTAAGCTACAGGCTGAGCTAAAAATAACCTTCCACGCATCCCACCAGCACCTCACCTTTTGCCCTTCCCTCCTTCTTGGGTTGTGTGGAGTGTGGACCAAGTACATTCTGCAGCGAGCTTTTGGAATGAAGAGGAGCCTGCCTGTTATGGAGAACTTGTCAGGAATCTGGGCCACACTTGCCAGGGTGCAGAGGAAAGGGCTCTTTTGGACCCTACACTCAGGCCTCCATACATTCAGGCCAATGTGTGGGTGGTGTTGGAAAAGGGCATCTGGTATGAGAGACCCACTATGGTGTTGGCCTTGAGGCTTGGGCCTCGTGTGATCTCTGCAGCTGCTGGAGGGAGGGCAGGGCTGACTCCTTCTGTCATGCTAAGCCTTAGCAGGTTTACAACTGCCAGACACCCGAGAAAAACCCAGCCCCTTTCTCTCCTGTGCAGGCGGAAGCATCAGGAATGTCTTGCTCCAGTGGTCACATGGGACCAGGTCTTGAAGTACTGAGGGGTGGTGAGTCTTTCTGCCCCATTGTTCTCTGGCTCGCTCATCTGTCATAGTCCTGGAGCTGGAATCAATCGGGTCCCTTCTCTGAGGAACTTTGTACAGACACACACACCTCCTCAGTTCAAGGAGCCATGATGATGATCACTCCTGTCTGGCTCTTGTTGCACAGACTCCTAACATCCAAGGCTTCCTTGGCAACCGGGGTCTCTTCCTCGCGCCGCGTGAGACCCAGGCTTCTCTGGCTGCCCATATGTGTAAATATTGGAATGGCAGTGGCATAGCACATGCTTTGCTGGCGCAGGATTAAATGGCACCAGCTCAAGCCATGGGAAGGATCACCCCACCCCAATTTCATGCTTACAGGGTGACTGGGTCTTGGCTGCAGGCAACCAGCAAGACCTTGCAAAGGGACAATGTCATGACCAGTGAGATGCCAAGTACCACACCTTGGGTCAGCAGAAAATAGCCATGGATTTATGAGGCGACCATTGCCACCTCAAAAAGCCTAAATTAGGGTTCCCACGTATAAGTGCCAAAGAACAAAGACGCTGGGACCTGGGAGCCCCTGAATATAGACACAGACAGAATTGACAAAGGGCCCTAGGCAGCTCTCCCCGACCAAGACTGGCTCTGCCCATCTGGGTTCCAGCTATGACTGGTTCTGGCTTTGACCAAGGCCTTATAAAGGCTCTGGCTGAGACTATAGTTCAGTCATAAGGCCTGTGTTCTGCGCCTGCTCTGGGCTGCTCCTTGATGCCTCAGTTGCCTGTCTCAGCCGCCTGGGTCACCTGCAGGCCCTGCTCAGCCAACCCTCTGAGTCCTGTCTGTTGTTCTGGGCTGTTGCTCCCACCTGGCTGTCCTCCTGTGTTTTTCTGGTTGTACTCACCGGAACACCTGGCTTCTTATTCATGCTCCCTGGCTTTGATACTTCTTATCTTTGTGTCTTAGTAGCCATGGGCCTTTGCTTTTGTTTCTGTCCTTTCTTAATTGAATTTTGAGAAACACCCCTGTGTTCTAAATGATCTCAAATGCTGTGCAGACGTTAGTAGGTAGGTATATCTCTGCACGTGTCCTTCAGTTTTCTTAACACAAATCGTTCAGTGTGAACCTGTGGGACCAGGGGACTTGCCTGGGCTGGGGCCTCCCGTCTGGTGCCTGGCTGCTTGTAGAAGTGACATTTATCTGGGGGAAGCTGTCGCTGGCAAGTGAGAGGGACTGGGAGTCAGGAACTGTAGACACGAGTTCTGTTTTGGACTGAATTGGTGTGAAAGGGTAGTTAATCTCTGCAAGGTTTCTTTCTTCAGCTGTAAAATGGTGCAGTGGCTGCCTGGGCTCTGTGATGAGTTAGCCTGGGCTCTGTGATGAGCTAGCCAGCTGGTATATGTGAAACGCATCAACTCACCCCATCTAGGGCTCTGTTCCAGGCCTTTATGACCTCTCTTCTTTCAACCTTGGCGTTTCCGCCTGTGAAGCCTGTGAAGCCACCATGCACAAAGGCCAGCAGTGCCTGCCACACACTTGACAACTGCATATTGCAAAAGCACTATGCTCCTCACAGGACAGAGAAGAATTTACTACAAGCCATGTGTCCTCCAGGGACCAGCTGGTCAGCTGGGTCAATTTGCAGTTATGCCTCAGTTAAATGGTGACGGACAAGCAGGTCATCGAGACTGGAGTAATGAGTACACCTGTCTCAGCAGCATTTGGAGGTTAGGAAGGATGGAAGAAGAGCATCTCAGAAAAGCATGGAGTGCGGCAGGTGAGTAGCTATGTGGGTAGAGTGCAGAGGATGTCACATCTGAAGGACGAACCTGGGGTCCCTGCTGACAAGAGACGCTCATTATATTAGTTACATTTTGTTTTGTCAATGTAAGAGAATACCTCATAGAAACAGCCCAAGGGAGGAAGCTATGTTTTGGTCACTGTTCAGGGGACGCAGACCACCATGGGGGAAAGGTGTGGTACTAGAACCACTCATACCCATGGCAATGGGACCTTGGGGCTGTGTTTGCTCACATCTCAGCAGCCCAGGGAGCACAGAAATCAAGTTATGGCCATAAGCTCTGCCCCTAGAGTTCTACACTGGCCAACTCAATTCCTTGTCCACAGTGATGTCACCAGATGGGACAGAACATTCTAAGCAGCAGCCTGTGGGGGCCATGTCACACTCAAACCATAACACCTATTTTCAAGGTTGTGCTGGAACATACTGGAATTACTAGCCCCCCCCTCCAAAAAAATGAAGGAAAGAAAAAAAGAAAGAAAGAAAGAAAAAAAAGAAGGGAGCAGAGGTGGGGTGGGGTGGGTGGGGAAGCTAACTCAATGGGTTAAGAGTGTTTCCCGTACAAGCTTGGGGACTTGAGTTTGGAATTCCCAGTATCTGTGTAAAAAGCTGAGTGTGGCTGTGCCTCCTGTCACCCAGCGTTGGGAAGCGATGGCCATTCTGGGAGCTCTCTGGCTAGTCAGCCTAGGTGAGCCAGCAATCTTCATTGCATGATCCTCCCATGATGCCAAATCCCTATGGTGAGGCAGCATTAAAACCCAGTAGTTAACCATGCTGTTTGGACGTTTCTTCTTCCAAAATAATGAGTTGAAAACCTTGTTTTCTTTTATTCCTTCCTAGCTTCAGATATTTTGTTGTAGTAACGTAGTAGTAATGTAGTGTGAATGGATACCCAGCAATCCCACTCTTGAGAGGACCTCAACCTCAAATCTGAGAGCAGTTAGTTCTCTTACAAGGACAAGGTCATTCGCTGTGGCATTATTTCTATAGAAGCAAGTTAGAGGCAACCTCAGCTACCACAGATTGACTAGAGATAAGTACATGCTAACAAGTCATGACATGTCAGAAGGTATGAAGGTAGAAGGTGACCAAAAGGTAATGTGACAGAGTTGATATATTTACAAGCCCTGTGGTGCTGAGGTATGAAAGGCAGAGCAGAACCTGAGGAGCAGGGCAGGAGCTGGGGGCCAGGGCAGGAGCTGGGGACCGGGGCAGGAGCTGGGGGCCGGGGCAGGAGCTGGGGACCGGGGCAGGAGCTGGGGACCGGGGCAGGAGCTGGGGACCAGGGCAGGAGCTGGGGGCCGGGGCAGGAGCTGGGGACCGGGGCAGGAGCTGGGGACCGGGGCAGGAGCTGGGGACCGGGGCAGGATGCGTACATGAATGGTGTACACACTGCAGCACCATCGCCGCTTAGTTCGTAGTGATGAATGCATGCTACATGTTGCAGAGGAATCCTTTTGGGCTGAGGAGAGAGGGGGAAGGAAGAAAGAAGGCAATATTGATAGCCCTAGGTGGTGGATGAGCAGAGGGGCTCACTTGGCTCTCTGCCATGTACAAAGGAAACAGGGTAGGAGGGGCCTAGAAGGCTGGGGGCTAGCTGGGGCCCGAACCTTCAAGTGTATCTTCAAGTGTCTCTGGTGAAGGACAGCTTGGAAGGAGACTTTGGGGCAGCTCAGACTGTCACAGGGGCTGGAGGTGGGACGCTCGAGTTCTGTTTTGGAGCTCTGTGTTGGGCCTGGGCGGTGGCTTCTTGCAGTCCAGTCTGGTTCCCATGAGCTGAGCACATCCAGGGATGCCTCTGCAGGAGAGAAATCGCACAGGAAAGAGCTGAGAGAAGCCACTTTCCATGTTCCTCAACCTGGGAGTGATTCTTGTCCGGAAAGAGCTTTCCCTGATGATGTCCTGGGGAACTGGCTCCGGGTGAGGGAGCCCTCTAGTGGAAACATGGAAGCAACCCTACCGCACCTTTTCAAAGCTTCCCAGGCCACATAGCTTCCCAGCCCTCCCCAAGGATGCAGGAGTGTGGTGGGTATGAGTGTGTGGGAGTGTGGGGTGGGGGTGGGGATGGTGAAGGAAGGGGTTTCAGTGTGGGTGTAGAAGGGTGTTGGGTCTATTGAGCAGAGGTTACAATGTAGCTAGGGAGCTCCTGGAGGGAGGCAGGGCAAGGACCATGGAAAGAAGACTCTGTCCTGTCCCTGATTCCCCTCTGTTCCTGCAGGATCTAGACAAGAGAGTTCTGGTCAGGAGGGCATCCTGAAAGCAGGCCTCAGGTAGAATCCACACCCCAGTCCCTGTCCTTTTAGTCCATTGCTTGTTCTCCATGTCTTTGGGGACACACTTGGGCCTGTCCCTGTCCCTTAAGAGCCCATTATCCTGCACCTCCGATCACCCACTAACCTGCTTTCCTTAGAACCCCTCAGAGTGAATCTCAGGGCCTCGGGTGGACTGAAATCTCT
>PVIU01022704.1:0-28835 GCA_004026605.1 Ondatra zibethicus | reverse complement strand
AAAAAATAATGACATCATGAATTTTGCAGGAAAATGGATGGAGCTAGAAAACATTATTTTGAGTGAGGTAACCCAGACACAGAAAGACAATTATCACATGCCCTCACTCATAAGTGGTTTTTAAACATAAAGCAAAGAAAACCAGCGTACAAACAACAATCCCAGAGAACTTAGACAACAATGAGGACACTAAGAGAGATTTATATAGATCTAATCTACATGGGAAGTAGAAAAAGACAAGATCTCCTGAGTAAATTGGGAGCATGGGGACCTGGTGGAGGGTTGAAGGGAGGAGGGAAGAGGCAGGGAGGGGAGCAGAGAAAAATGTAGAGTTCAATAAAAATAAATTAAAAAAAAACAGTGTCATGAGCTGGGGAACAAGTATTCAACTATGTTAGCCTGTGAGGGACATTTCGCACTCAACCATAACCAAATAAGTTTGAATGCAATGAATTGGTGACATAAATGATAACTGAAATCAGAAACAGAGTGGCATTGCAATCCAGAAATGAAAAAAATAAGTGACTGTGTGTCTAATGGAAGAAACACTTCTCAGAATCTCAGAGCCAAGGTCAAATGCCACAAACCACAGCAGTGAGAAGAGCTGCAACATGACAAAGCAGAACTGAGGTTGAAGACACTGAAAGAGATCTCTATTTTCCATCTGCCACCCTTTAATCTCTGATCTTTCACCAATGTCTACAACTATACAAACCCAGCCTGAAGCCAGGAGCACTCAGCGAAGATACGACACCAGCCAAAGGCCAATGCCATCTTCTACTCATCTAGTTATTTGGATCATTCCTAGGTAGAGGTGTAACACATAGCTGTAATTCACAGCTGGTCATGGATTAGATTTCAGTAGCTGCATGACAAACAACCGTAGCGGATACTTTAGGACACAAAACAGAAATGTATCACAGACAAAAATGTCAAAGTCTGGCTTTCTACTAATGCACAGATCCTCATGCTACAGAACTCAAGTTGGTTTCATGTGCTGAGGAAATAACTAAGGCAGTTTCCTGTCTTGTAAGAATTAACATACTTACCTACTTCAGCCATGAATAGTGCTGCATGCCTTTAATTCCAGCCCTGGGAGAGAGGGGCAAGCAGATCCCCATAAATTAGAAGCTCACTTGGTCTACATAGAGTTCCCGGCCAGCCAGGGTACATAGTGAGACTTTATCTCAAAAAATAAAATAAATAATATAACTAATTAATAGCTAAGACAGATTTTGTTATGTTGAATTTCAAATGCAATATATATTCATCACAACCAGTGACTATAAAAAATAAGTATTTAATGGTACTGCATAAAGCTGAGGCTATTCACAATGGCACTTGAAGTCTATGTATTTCCTAAATCAAATCAAATTATTTTGGGGGGCTGCTAAATATTACCTAGTACTGTAACAGGTATTGAGGAGTATTTGCTACTGAGCAGTTCATACTCAAAAAGATAGGGTTCATGCTATTCTAGGAGTCATGACTCAATTCAAAAGCCAGAAATTTATGCTAACAGTTCTCACATTACAACTTGGGAGTGTGATTCATGTTTGTTCAAGGCCCCTTGGGATTTTTTTTCTTTTTTCCTCCTTCTCCCCCTTTTCCTGTTTCTTATTTTTTGGTTTTTCATTTTGGTGTTTGAAGACAGGATTTCTCTATGTTGTCCTGACTGCCCTGGAACTAACTTTACAGACCAATCTAGCCTCAAACTCACAGAGTCTCTGGCCTGACTTCCTAGTGCTGGATTAAAGGCATGTGCAACCACCACCTGGCTCCCATGGTGCTCTTATGGTAGAAAAACTGCCTGCATGGGACAAGTGAAAAACATCTGGGAAGGATAAAAATTCTCTCAACATACTGAGTAAGAAGCCCAAGGCTTCACATGGAAATAGGATGGTTGCTGAGAACTGAAGTACTTTGCCTGACAAGACCCCAAGTTTGGAATCCTGTTTCTTCTCAATTGATAGAGGCTTAGCTTATGCAACAGAATCGCATATACTCCTTCAGAAGGAGAAGGAATTACAAACTTTTCCTCATGGTCAATAGTAGATGTTCATTGACTTTATGAGTTGTTTTTTGTAAATCCTGGGTTACAGAGTGAAATTCTATATCAATGATGCCTGAAAATAAAAGAAAAAAATCTGGAAAATACCAGTGTCACTTTTCTGGTTTTAAAATCATACAAAAGGTTTCCATTAAAAGAAATGATAGCTGAGCGGTGGTGGCACATGCCTTTAATCCCAGCACTCGGGAGGCAGAGGCAGGCGGATCTCTGTGAGTTCGAGACCAGCCTGGTCTACAAGCGCTAGTTCCGAACAGGCAGCAAGGCTACACAGAGAAACCCTGTCTCAAAATACAAAATCCAAAACAAAAGAAAAGAAATGGTTACTAATTTGTATCTTCCCATGAATCTATAATTACTTCAATGCAATTTTACCTATATTTTTACTTGGATTGTAAGTTTCCAAATGGACTTTTCATACACTCTTTGTTTTGGTTCCTACACC
This sequence comes from Ondatra zibethicus, assembly GCA_004026605.1. Lineage (NCBI taxonomy): Eukaryota > Metazoa > Chordata > Mammalia > Rodentia > Cricetidae > Ondatra > Ondatra zibethicus. Next base: position 26,322 of record PVIU01022704.1, on the reverse strand, counting down.
ACTGGATTCTTTCCTTGTCTCTCTCATCTCTTCACGTCCAGCTCTGCTTATATTTTTCTGTCACCAGTACTATGTCTATGTCTATGTCTATGCCACCTCTGTCCTACTCTTCTCCCTCCCTTAAGGCACCCCCACTTCAATGGTCTTTTTCTAGTTTCTGAATTCTACAGATATTTCAAGTTAAACATAAAAATCTAAATATTTGAAGCTAGGCTCCATATATATGGTGTTTCAGAATCTGAGTTATCTCGCACAGTGTAATTTTTCCCATTTCCATCCATTTACCTCAAGATTTCACAATTTTTCTTTTCTTTACAACTAAATAGAATTTTCAATATAATTTTAAGTCAAGTAAAGGAACCTCAAAGCCTTTTGGAATTTCTGGGCTTGGATTCCTAATTCTCCTACCTCTGTCTCCCAAATGATAGCACCATTCCCAATGGGTCCTTTGAACTCTTGGCACTAGAACTAAGAATTGACAAAATAACTTCTCTGATTAGCTAACTTTACAAAATATGCTGGTACAGTAAGATTAGCAAACCCATGAAATGCAGGTCCCCACAAAAGGAAATCTGTATATTAGAGTTACTAAATTTGGAGTCTATCATATCCACAAAGTTTAACTTGATTGGGAAAGCATCTTTACTTTTACTAGAAACTTCAATTTCATATTTGCTTTGGCTAATTTATTGAAACCGCAGCATTACTAACAGTGCTTGGGACTTTGTCACAATAGAAATCAGTGATTTTCATTCCATATTACCTTTCGTACATCTTATAATTTATTTATAACTATTTCAAAATTATCGTACATGCCAGATGTGGTGGCACATGCATTCAACTGGAAACACACATTTCATAAGTTTAATTTTAATCACCTTTCTGAGTAGGATCATGTATTCAATCCTCCTATTCTACTCCATAACAGGAAGGACCTAAATCACTATTTTTCCAGGATATTCATACTGCACATGCTACTCATTGAGTGATATAACTCCTAGGTGGGGCTTAGCACTCCACCATGCCCTATTCTCAGTACTTAGCTAGTCATGGAGTTCGTCATTAATCATCACCCAGTAAAGTAAGATGCTTCTGTGATGAAATCTGGATACAGCACTAATTTATGGTTATAGAAGTATTAAGAATGTAGTTTGACGATGTGACTCTTTAGCATAACAATAATGGTGGCCTAGGACCGTCCATAACAAGGGCTATTGAGCACGTTTACAAGAGCCAGGCTTTGAGTTCCCTCTTGTAAATGGACCCCAAATACATTCATAAAACAGTTGGTTATCCTCATAATATCTGTGCCATGATTGCTCCAGTGGGCACAGCTTGCCTGGAAGGTCATTATTTATCTCACAGGGTTTATAGTCTCCCCCAGCAGCTTGCATAGCACCTTCCGGAACTATGATGGCTAGCTTCCAGCTTGGCTCCAGTTTTATTTCTCTATGTCTTATGACTTCTTGATTTTCTTTTTCTTAATGGCGAAATTTAAAAGTGGATTCATCATCATTTCTAAGTAAACATTTTTACATTACTTATTTATTCATTTTGCATCTGTGTATAGGCAGGAGAGCATGTGCCACAGCATGCAGATTGGAAGTTCAGAAGGCGACTTTGAGGATTCAGTTTTCTCCTTCTGCCATGTGGTTCCCAGGGCTTGAGCTCAGTTTGCCAAGCTTTAGAGCAAGAATTGAATGATCTCACCAGCTCTCATCATCTTTTCTTACATACAAATAAATCTATGTCAAAAGTGGTTTGTGTAGGAAAAAAAACTCACATAACTTACAGAATTCAATGGGACATTAATATATTCATGAAGCTATAAAATTATCACAAGTAACAGATTAGATAAATTTCTTAACCTAAAAAATATCATGTCTATTTTCTTAGTCTCAAGAAATTATTGACATATTTTGTACAAATACCTGGGCCATCAGAGGAACAACCTGCGAGAGGCAAGAAGATCTGGTTCAGCTCAACACAGTTAGGTGGTGTTGGTTCAAACTTTTAAAGTCTGACACCAAACAGTTTATTTTAGCCATATTTAAGCACAGAAAATTTTTGGGAAATGAAGTTTCCTGATGACAACTCAGTTATGAGTGTACAACAAAGCTTAAGACATGCTTACATTAAAACTATTTCCAAAATATGTATGCATCTTCCATAACGATGCATCTTCTTTTGACTCAGAAACAATGCTCAAGAAAAGGGTCTAGGGGGAATGACTGAGGTAAACATAATGCCTGTTGGAATCAGGATTGTCCTGGCCCCGAAATAATATAGAAGATACTCGGGCTTTTGTAAAGTACAAGTGACATGTCTCATAAGGATGGATTTTGTGTAGTGAGAAGCAATGCTCAAGATCTGGAGGAAAAAGTCTGACATAAACAACATAGTATTTGGGGGAATTCATGTGAAGCTTAGCCCTGCAGATAGCAAAAGATCACTAGTTTGTAAACTACCAACACTCCTAGCAGTCTCGGTGGAAAACAGATAAACATCTCCTTCCTTTGAAGAGATAAACCTGTGTGTTTAACCATCCCAATTTTTCCTAGTGCTGATCTGTATGCACAAGAACCTCGTACCCTCTACAGTATTTCATTTCTATGAGATTTTTATTCATATGAAAGAAATTATACATGTGGCCCATTGTGATTCACATAAATGGGATACAATACATGGTCTTTTCACTTGGCATGATTTCAAGGTTCATCCCATTGTTTTCAAAAAAACATTCTATTGCATAGATATGTCAGTTTTTCTTTGTCCATTCAATTGATGATGAACATCTGGTATTTTCCCACTTTTCTGAGTACTAGGAAAAGTGCCCGTATGAATATTTATGAACAGATTTGCTGTGGACATGCTTTAAATTCAATTGACTACTTATCTAAGAGCAGAATTGCTGAACTATATGATAATTCTGTTTTAAGAAATAGTCTTCATAAATACAGAGATCAGACAATATAGAGAAAATGAGAGAATTTAAAATACTCAGCCTTAAGGTGTGTGTCCTTCAAATCCCTCCCTTCAAGGCTCAGGAAACCCTGAAGAAGAGGGGGCAGAAAGAATGTAGGAGCCAGAGAGGCTGGAGGGTACCAAGTAAACAAGGCACTCTAAATCAACATGAGCAAAGCTCATATGAACTCACGGAGGCTGAAGCAGCATAAACAGGGCCTACACAGGTCTACGTCATGTCCTCTGCCCTTATATTATATTGTTGCTTCCAGTTCTTTTGAGATTTCTGAGAATACAATCAAGTAGGTTTCTGATTCTGATGCCTTCTCTTGGGCTCTTTTCCCTCTGTTGATTTGTTTTGTCCAACTTAGATGTAATGTTTTTTGTTTCATCTTATTATATTTTAATTTGTTATATTTTTAATGAATCATGGGAGTAACCAACTAATGTCTGTTTTGACTTAAGGCCCACTCCATGAGATGGAACCCATACCCAACACTACCAGTTGACCAAGAACCAGATACTAGATAGCCCAGAGATCTAGGGTAAAACCAGATACTACTGGTCTAAGAAAAAAACACAAAAGTAACAACAAAATGACCCTAATGATATTCTGCTATTCTCATATATTCAGTCATCTTCTGGGAAGCTTCCTCCCATAGCAGATTGGAACAGATACAGAGACCAACAGCTAGACATTACACAGAGAAAGAGAAACCTTGGAACACACAGCTCTAAATGAAATGTCACCATCAAAATCCACCCCTAAAAGCTCAGAGAACCCTATGTAAGAGGAGGCAGAAGTTTGGGAGCCAGAGGGATGAAGGCCACCAGGAGACTAAGGCCTACTAAATGAACCGAGCAAAACCCATATGAACTCTCAGAGACTGAAGTAGCATACATAAGGCTTACATGGGTATGCACCAGATCCTCTACATATATATTACATCTTTCAGGTTAATACTTTATGGAGCTCCTACGTGTATGAATGAGTGAGTCTCTGATTCTTGTGTATACACTTGGGGGTTTATTCCTTTTGTTTGTTTGCCCTGTCCAACTTCAATGTGATATTTGTATTTTCACAATATATTTTATTTGTTATGGTTTGTGGTTAAAATAGTGACTAATAATACATATACTCATTTTTTTAAAAAAAATGGATGGGTGGATGGATGAATAAAAACCTAGTCACTAGGTCACTAGGGTAAAGGTTAAGAACTTGACTGTCACTTATATCTGCTGGGAGAGGGAAAATCAGTTTTTTTTCCAAACAGTGACACTGGGTATATCAACCACTCCAGGACAGGCTTCATGGTCAGGAGGGTTGATCATCATATAATTGACTCTACAGTTTTCTGTGTGCTTTTATTTGGTACAGTTTAGTGTTTTGTTTGGTTTTGCTTTGCTTTTCATTTTGGGTGTCATTTTTATTTTATTTGCTTGGTACTGGGGGATTTTGTCATTGTATTGGTTTTTTGTTTGTTTTTTGAGAAAGAACATATAGTTGGGTGGGTAGGGAGGGGGAAAGGATCTAGAAGGACTTCGGGAAGGGGAAGAACATAAACCAAATATATTTAAATTTAAAAAGTGCAGGCTGGGTGGTGGTGGTACATGCCTTTAATCCCAGCACTCAGGAGGCAGAGGCAGGCAGATCTCTGGGAGTTTGAGGTCAGCCTGGTCTACAAGAGCTGGTTCCAGGACAGACTCCAAAACTACAAAGAAACCCTATCTCAGAAAACCAAAAAATTGCTTTAAATAACAAAAATAATAAGAGAGAAAGGGGTGGGGAGAAGAAAAGGCAAGTGATATGAAATCACTCTGTCCTGATACGTAGCATGCCCATGTCCACAGAACATAAAGCAATGCACTCTCAGAATCAATGTCTTAAAGTTAGTCAAATATGCTAATGAGACAGGTCATCACTATATAGCCTTGGCTGACCTAGAAATTACCATATAGACCAGGCTGGCCTCAAACTAAGTGATCTACCTAACTCTGTCTCTCAGGTACTGGGATTAAAGGCATGCACTACCACACCAGACTACAATTTTTTCTTAAAATAAATGTATTTCAACTTAGCTCCTTTAATAAATGTTCACTGAAAACTTGTAAAACCCAAAGAGAATACGAAAATATATAAGGTATTTATGATAGCCCATTCCTTAAAAGAACTTATAATTTAATATTTGATGATATTTATGTCTGAACTTGTGTGTTGAATTCATTCAAATAATTTATTGAGCAGCATAACACTGTCTTCACGTATTTTCCATCATGGTGGACTTGTGTCCTTGTGAAACAGGAGCTCACACCAACCCTGTCCCTTGTGCTTCTTGCCAGACAGTTGGTGACAGCAATAAGAAAGGCTCATGAGCACACACTTGCATCTTAGAATCTATGGAATAGGGAATGAGAATGAAACGCTCATGTTCACAGCACTTTTCTCTCTTCATAGCTTTTCTTTCTGAAACAAACAAAAACAAAAACAAACCCCCTGAACCTGGTGCTCCCCAGTTGACTGGGCTAGACTGATCCTCCTGTGCCAGCCATCAAGCACTGGAGTTACAGGTCCCCCCCTCTCTTTTTACATTAGTTATATTGTAATGTCTGCTGTTCCTACCTTCCACCATGTGGGCGTGGGTCCTGGGGTTTAAATTCAGGTTGTCACAATTAATGGCAAGTGCCTCAACCTCTTACATGGCCCTTGGGATGCAATGTCAGGTCTTCATGATAGTGCCAGCACTTTATCCACGAAACCATTTCCCCAACCTAGGAAAGTTTTCTTAGATGTGGCACACAAGGCTACCTAGGCTCACAAAGTGAGATTTAAAAAGAGCATTTCATTAAAATGTAACTGTTTTCACAGCTATGATCATCACCCATTTGAATAGATTGCAGGGATAGCTATAACATTAAAGGTTGGGTACAATTTAGATGCAACCAACTCAGGAAACACAGACCTGTACATTTGATGACTATAGTCCAAGAGTATCAGGTGAAAGTTGTTCAAACTGCAATGTTCTTTACATTTCCTCTTCAGTTAGGAAGCAATTTCTCAGTTCCTGGTTGTCTTAGTTAGGGTTTCTTTTGCTGTGATGAAACACCATAACCAAAAAGCAAGTTGTGAAAGAAAGGGTTTAGTTGACTTGCCTTTCCATATTGGTGGTCATCATTGAAGGAAGTCAGGGCAGGAACTCAAACAGGGCAGGGACCTGGAGGAAGGAGCTGCTGCAGAGACTATAGTGTGGTGCTGCTTACTGGCTTGCTTCCTGGATGGCTCAGCCTGCTTTCTTTTAGAACCCAGGAAAACCAACAAAGGGATGTTCTGGGCCCTCCCCTAAAGATCACTAATTAATAAAATGCCTTACAGATGGATCTAATGGAGGTATCTTACCCATTGAGGTTCCCTCCTTTCATATAAATCTAGTTTGTGTCAAGTTGATTGGTCATTAAATACATTTTAAAGCCATTTTGAAATTTAATTTTTATTGTGGTAAAATTGCAGAGCACAAAAATAGATCCGTAAAAGTGTGAAATTCAGTGGCATTTAGCACAATCACTTGTGCAACCATCACTACAGTTCCAAAGCATTTGACTGCCCCCCAAAGATACCTGGACCCATTAGGCTGCTTCTGGTTCTTGGAAACCACTGATCATTTTCATTATAGATCTGTCTATTTTGGATTTTTCCCATAAATAAAAAATGACACAGCTTTAAAAAGAAATGGAATGGTCAGCATCAATGATTGCCAGTGAACAAACAGACTATCTACTAAAAGTCTCCTCTACAGTCCACTCAAACAACAGAGGAACACTCCATGGGGATTCATGCAGGCTAAAGGGTTGTGTTTTCTTTTCCCTGACAACTTGTAAGTAATCATTTCTCTAAGAACCTTTTTTATATATAGCAGTGTAGACATTAAATCTCCTTGCTTTGTAAGGAATAAATCAAGTGTTCCCTTTTGGTTCCTCAGCCTTCTTCACCTTTGCCCTTTTGCGTTAAATGTGAGGAGGTGGGAAATTTTCCTTGGTACTTTTTCCCAAGGTAAGAAACTTAGGCTCAAACTGCTTCCTGAGATTCAAATATTAAACACAAGTTTGGTGGTTAGAGATGTCTATCTATCTAATCCTTGGTGACAGAATGTATAACCACACCTTGGTGATAAGATCTTCCTGACAGTGAAAAGAAACTGAAAGAAAATGGGAAGCCAAGCTGGGTGCACATACCTGTCATCTAAACACCAGGAAGGTGGAAGCAAAATCAGAAAAGCAAGGTGAACCTCAACTTCGTGATAAACTTCAAGGGCAGCTTGAGCTAAATGAGACTTTGTGTCCTAATTATGAGTAACACTAGGCAACCAAGTACCAATGACAGCACCTCAATCATCATCACAGGTCACCTGATAGAGACAAAATTAAATTGAATGGCAAGACAGATTTGACCCCCTTGGGATGCCAAATAAGTTCTTTGCTTTGTTTTGTTTCTTATTCTTCTTGAGGGAGAAGCCAGGTGGACCCTCAGGACTTGCCAGATTTTGTGCATGTTACAAGAAGAGGATGTCAGAGATAAATGCTTAACATTCTGTTAACATGAATATAGTAAACAGAAATGAAGCTCACGGGATTATGATTTAGGATTTGATTCTGACCCTCTAAATCCACAGGATCAATGAACATATGTATGCACAGAGACTAAGGCAAAATATTCAGGGCCTGCACAGGTCTGCGCCAGATGAATTTCTAGAGCTAAAAGGGGAAATGGACACATGCTCTCAACCCTAACCCAGAAACTATCTCCAGTTGACACTGCTTGCAAGTCAAAATACAGTTTTCTCCAAGGGAGTCTAACTGGGGAAACAAACTACTACTTTTGATGCTGCATGTCCAGCAGTAGATGTCCAACAAAAACAAACTCAGTGGAATCATTGATATTTCCTTGTCTCATAATGGCATGTGATGGCTTCTCCTTGTTTTTAATTTTCATTTTTCCCCTTTTATTTTAGTGCTGTTTTTCTCTCCTTTCACCCTATAGGTTTTTGTGTGTATAGTATGGTTTCTAGCTTAGTGCTTTTAGGGATTCGTGACTGTGAGAAAGAGTGGGTCTTTACGTCTGTTTCTTGTGTCTTCTTTTGGGCTCTTTTCTTCCTGTTTGTTTTGTCCTATTTTGACGTGTTAGTTTTTGTTATATCATATCATATCATATCATATCATATCATATCATATTATATTATATTATATTATATTATGATCATCCCTTAGAAGCCTGTTTGCTTTCTTGAAGACAGAAGGGAGGTGATGTGAGAAAACCTGAGAAATATAGGGGGAGGGAAAACCATAATCGGGCTATATTATGTGAGAAAAAGTATTTTTCAATAAAAGAGGAAAAATAAATAGTTTTTGTTGTTTTGGTTGTGAGCCTTAATTGTAAAAAATGGGGGAGGGCCTTTAGACGGGGTGTCTGAGGGAAGATAATACAGAAAGAAAGGAGGAATGGAAGGTGTATAAATACCAATACGGATGTTTAAAGTGGCCACAGGGAAACATACTGTTTTATATTCACATAAAAGTGCCTAATATATATAATATAAAATTTATATACTAAATGTGTTTATGCCACTTGAGATGATAATGTCTCACCCCAAGAGCCATATACTATCTAAAAGCCCAGTACCAAACATGAGAAATCTTCTTTAGAGTTTTTGGTCAGACAAGACCAAGAGATTCCCAAAACAATATAGTTATTGCTATTGTCCTTGGTGTCTCCCAAAAATTGACAATAAGTCCCTATTACTGAAAAATCCACACATTTTGGATACAGAATTCAGAAAAAAAATAAGCTGGACCTAATGACAAAGCCCTGAGGACTAACTTTAGAGTACTGGAAGATTTCATACAAGTTGCTAAGGGAAGAAAGAAATCAATAGCCCTAACTCACTGTGATACCTATAAACTACAATGTCAAGATATCCTGAAAAGAGTAATAGTGCCACTTCCATCTTAACAGTAATCAACAGCTGTCTAATTAGACTCAGGGCCCATTCATCTTGAGGAAAATCATGCCTGATACTGGAAACCTATGGTTAGAGAGGCCAGGACCAGAGAGGAAAACCTCCTACTCTGCTGGGTTCCTAGCCAATACAATTTCTAACTGCTTATCCTTTTACTCACACATAAGTACAGAGCTAACCCCTCATCAAACAAGTTTCTTTTCGCGGCAGAGAGTGATCATAGCAGAAAGCTACTACTTGTCAAAATGCAGAGAACTGACAGTAGGGAGCCCAGCTCCAATTAATCCATCTACAACACAGCCCCTACACCTATGGCTCAAGAAACATTTCAGAAGAGGGGGTGAAAAAACTGTAAGAGCAAGGGTACCAAAAAGTTAGCTGTGAAATGGTATCTTCTACACATGAACATACATCCATGTAATCGCTACAATATGACTACCAAAATTAGACTTGAATAGTGACACCACCAAATGATATGTCAACATGGTTGGGGGAAGTATTACAGGGCCCCATCCTTACATGATGAGATACAGGCAATTATCAACTGTTAAGAAGGAAAATTAATCTTTACCAGGGATGAGCCCCTTAAATGGCTATCAAATTCCAAGTAGTAAGCCCTAAACTTGTGAGTGTGTGTGTGTGTGTGTGTGCGCGCGCGCATGTGGTGGCTTGAATGAAAATGGCCCCCATAGATGCAGAGGGAGTGGAACTACTAGGAGGTGGGGCCTTGTTGGAGGAAGTGTGTCATTGGGGGTGGGCTTTGAAGTTTCAGAAGCTTAAGCCAGGCCCAGTAGCTCACTGTCACTTTCTGCTGCTTGTGTATCCAGATGTAGACCACTCAGCTACCTCTCTAGCACCGTGTCTGCCTGCATCACCATGTCCCACCTGATGATAATGAACTACTTTTCTGAAACTGTAAGCCAGCCACCAATTAAATTAATTAAATATTTTTCTTTATAAGACTTGCCATGGTCATGGTGTCTCTTCACAGAAATCTTAACTAAGGCAGTATGTATATATATCCCACTAAATGAGCTCAGCAGGTTGCATTTATATATTTATTCATGTGTGTGTATGTGACAATAATAATTAAAGAAAACTGAGCTATGAATTTAAGAGAGGAACATGTATGGAGCTGGGGGCAGGGAAATGATGCAACATTCTTTCTGTTAAAGAAGAATAATTTATAAAAGAACTGGCAGATGAATGAACCAAACCTTGGTCTAAGAGACCAGCAGCAAGAATAAACCGACTGGTGATGGAAGCTGCCAGTAAGTTCCAGCAATATTTAATGAGACAATCTATGCATAAACAACCTTCTGTTTTACTTCCTGGCTTTAACTGAGTCTTCATAATTAGGGTTCCTATGGATATTAACTGCTTTAGCATAATGTTGGTTAGTTTTGTGTCAATTTGACATAAGCTAGAATTGTTTGGTAAGAGGAAATCTCAATTAAGAAAATGCCTGCGAAAGATCCTGCTGTAAGGCATTTTATTAGTTATTGATTGGTATGAGAGGGTCAAGTCCACTGTGTGTGGTGCCACCTCTGGAAAGGTCCTAGAGTGTATAAGAAAGCAGGCTGGCAAGCCAGGGGGAGCAGTCAGAAAACAGCACTCCTCCACAGCCTCTGCATTAACTTCTGCCTCCAGATTCCTGCCCTGAGTTCCTGTCTTGACCTCCCTCAGTGCTGATGTGTGACCTGGACTTTCCTCAGTGATGGAGTGTGACATTTGAGTTGTAAAAAAAAAAAATAAACCTTTTCCTCCGCAAGTTATTTTGGGACATGGTGTTTGATCACAGCAAAAGAAAGCAAACAAACATATAATCTCATATAAGATCCAGCTATTATTTTCACAGCAATTCCAGCAGATCTATCTAAATGTCCCACACTGCAGTCAGTATTCTATGTATTGCAGCCACATAAATATTACAAACATGAAAAGAAAGGAGTTTCCTCTTCATGTTCCCATGAGGTATAGCATTTCCCAAAGCAGGCAAGGTAGTAAGCACCTAAAAGAGCAGCCTCAGTCTCCACCCACTAAGATTGAAATGGAATGGCATTCCACAGCTCCCTCCAAGGCTTGTCACAACTCACTTACAAGGATCCTCTTGCCTTTTCCTCATGAGGGCTGGAATTACAGGTGTATGCCACCACACCCAGCTAAAGATAAATCTCTCAGGCCTGAGAAATGAGTTGATGGGTAAGAGGTCTGAGACATTTACTCAGCAAGAAATGGCATTTGCTGCCGAACCTCATAACCTGAGTTTGATTCCTGGATCCCATATGAAAGAAGGGGGAAAAAAACAGCTCTTGATATTTGTCCTCTGATTGACACATGAATATCATAATATGTGTGTGCACTTATACCTATGAATGCATATGCACAACAAATAAATGCATAAATTTAACTTAATTATATTTTTAAGATAAAGTCTCACTATCTAGCTAAAGTTGCTCTAGTATGCATTACGTAGTGAGAATGTCCTCAAACTTACAGCAATTCAACCCTCTACATTCTGAGCTGTGAAATTACACATGGCCAAATTATTTTTAAAATTTTTATTTTTATTGAGACTATCATATATGAGTACTATAGTCACATCCTCCTCCCTCTCCTTATCCCTTCTCCTGTGTCCATTCACTCCTCAAATTTAGGGCTTTTAGTCTTTAATTTTAACCAAGTTTTCTCTCTCTCTCTCTCTCTCTCTCTCTCTCTCTCTCTTTCTCTCTCTGCAAATGTTCATTTCATGTAGCTCCTTTTCTAGGTGTGAAGACTTATGAGAATTCCTCTGACCATGTTGCCATGTTAGTTGGTGTTGTCATTGTTCAGATCTTGTTTAGGCAATTGTATTGTCGAGATTTCCAGGGTGCAGCTTCCTTGTCATACATAGAAGACCCTATCTCATAGTAGACTCCTGTCCTGGTTCCCTGGCTTTTCAAATCTCTCCTCTCTCTCTTTCTCTCTCGGCCAAGATGTTCCTCAGGAACAAAATTGTATTGCAGATGTATTAATTGGATATAGGTATCTCATAGCCAGTTGTTCCCTGCATTTTGTTCAGTTATGGCTTCCTTTTAAGGTCCCCATCTGCTGCAAAAAGAAGTTTCTTTGGTGTGGTCTGAGAGCTACCCTTCTCTGTGGATGCATGCCTAAACGTTTACAATGCAGTTAGAGATTATACTGCTTTAGTGAAGTAGCAGCAGTGGGTTGTCGTCTATGATCCATGGCCTCACCAGTCATGAGTTGTGGGCTGGGTTTCTACTAACAGAAATCAATTCCTCCTGTTGAGTAAGCCTAAGTCCAATTAGATGGCAGTTGGTTAATATCTGGCTTGTCATTTAGCCCAAGTTCTTGAGTTAGTCAGGCAGAGTCTTCATTTTAAAACTGATTTACATGTAGAAACTTAATCTCAATTGAGAATAAATAAAGTAATAGAAAGTCAAAGGTGTCTGGATGAAATGTTCTCTCTGCTAAATAATGCAGTTATTCGCTTGACTACATTTCAAAATGTACATTTCATCTTAATCAAGGACAAAGTAAAATTTGTTTGCTATGTGCTGACTCATAATAAGCAAACCACATTGTTATTCAACTGAACTACAAATTTCAAAGACCAGAGATTGAAAGAAGAAAACAGCAAATACAGCAAATGAACAAGATCTAGATGTGTAGCTCATACCTGTAACACCAATGCTTGGGAGACTGAGGCAGGCTAGAAAGTTTTTGGCCACCCTATGCTACGTAGGAAAACCCTGTCTCAAAAACAGAAAGCATACTGCATTGAAATCTCATTGAAGGCTCTACATTATGCCAATAATGGTTTCCTAGTTTTTATAGATTTACCATGACTATAGTTAAATAATATGTTAACATTGAGGACACAGCTAGGTAAAGAACTAACTGTATTTACATTCTCCTTGTAACCCTAATCTAAACAGAGAATTATTTCATATATATATGAACCTCAAAAATCTCTCTTGCTGACAGCACTCTGTTCTGCAAAATAATGGTTGGCCTCTAACAGCTGTCTCTATGCTTGCTCTGTCAGCTGCACAGCTTCTATAATAATCCACCACAGTATTCCTAAATATATTTATTTATTTATTTATTTATTTATTTATTTATTTATTTATTTATTTTATGTGCAATTGCCTATATGTATGTATGAGCATCAAATCCTGAGGAACAGGTAGTTGTGAGGTGCCTGATGTAAGTGCTCAGAAGCAAACCCAGGTTCTTTCCAAGAACAAGTTCTCTTAACCCCAATAAGACAACTTTCTGGCTCCCCCAACACCACCACATTTTTAAATGAAAAGGAAGAATCTTTCTAGAAACAGAGCTCTATCCACAATGGGAGAGAACAGGAGGCTCCATGGGATTTGCTGCTTCCTGCCAGTAGCAGCTAGATTCTGCAGTTCATCTAGGCCTTTTGAGGAATGTGACTAAGAAATTTTCACAGCTGGGCAGATTTGTTTCCCCTTTCGTCTTCCAACTGTTCCTTTTATAAAAGCTCATCTGCTATTCTATTAATGCTGCCAACTTAATTCATAAACAAGTAATTCTCTATTGACACATATTGGCAGTCTTTAATGGATGAAATACCATCCAGGCACAGTGATCCTCAACAGCAATGTTAATATCCTTTTACCAAGTCACTGTAATGAGGACTTAGGATGATGATATAATGAGATACAGGTTATAATCCCTATAAAGTACTTTGGTGGTTACATTCTTCCATTGGGATATTTTATGTTAGATGACCCTTCTGTTTTTATTTCCTTGTAGATGATAGATTATTTATATCCTCTTTGTGGTAGGCTTCTTGCTTCAAAACTTTATATTTTAAATTTTATTTTCTCTGTTCATTTCCTGAAATATAATCTTAGCTTTCTTTGATGTTATGTTGTGTTGTTTTGTTTGCAAAGCTGGTGGTGATTCAATCCAGGGCCTCACACACAATAAACAAATATTCCTCCAATGAGCAATACAACAACACAAGTCATCTTGAAGAAAGGGAACTGGAATTGGTATGTAAAACTAAAAAAAGATTGTTTTAAAAAAATAAAATAAAATAATTTTAAAAATTAAATAAAATGTCTTCCAAGAAACTTGACTAAGGTTTATTTATTTGCAAAGCTCCATTATTGAATTTATTCAGATGATTAAATAAAAGCTTTAATGAAAAAGTAAATACATCAGACCAAATAATCAATTATTTTTTCTCAATCTATCAAAAACATTCCTTGTCCATCAGATAGAAGTAGAAGAAAGATAATATAAAGATATGCTGAGAAGAAGTTGTGGGAAAACAGCTAGCTAATATTTTGTATCATTCACTGTAAAATACAAGGAGTACATGTTCACAGAGGAGAGCAATAATAACCAACTAATTACGGATCTGAATAAAATACTGTTTATAAGTTGTGCATAGATCACATTTGTTAGATTTTGGTCACTATGAAAAATAATACCTAGCATAGACAACATTTTTAAAGGAAGGAGGCTGGAGAGATGGCTCAGTGGTTAAGAGCATGAACCATCCTTCCAGAGCACCATGTTTGTGTCTCAGCACCCAAATGACAGCTCACAACCCTCTATAAATCTGACTCTGACACTAGCACCAGACATTCAAATGATGCACAGACATACATGTAGTCAAAGCACCCATACACATAAAATTAAAACATATGAATAAATAAATAAGGAAGGAAAGGTTTATTTTGGCTGAGTAGTTTCAGGCTCTGGTCAGGTGACTCCATTGCTATGAGCACACAGTGAAGCATTGCATCATGGCTATAGGATCATGTGGCTAAGGAAGATGCTCATCTCATATACAGCTGAAGGAGAGAACTAGAGAGTGAGAGAGTTGGGAGGGAAGATAGGGAGGGAGGAAGAGAGAACGGAAGTAGCCAGGGACAATGCCTGTCTTTCAATAGCCTCAGTGGCTTCTTAGTGGTAGGCCCCTTCTCTCACTTCCCACTGTCTCCCAAAGATAATATCATATTATGACTCCATGAGGGTATCAATTCATTGATTAGGTCAGAACCCTTAGGATGTGATCACTTCCCAAAAACTTATTGACTGACAACTTAGTCACTGCTACACGAGCTTTCAGAGAACACCTTAGATTCAAACTATAACATAGATGCAAAAGAAAAATAGATCATTGAGAGAGAAAACAGTGAAAGGAAGTTGAACTCTACCTTGGAGTGGGCTGTTGAGGGGAAATAACCTTAATAAGATGATATTTCAGTTGAGGCCTAAAAAAAAAGACAACAATGATGAAAAACCAGGCCACAAAAACTGAAAGGGAAATATCTGGAAATGGAAAGCAGGGTTAGAGAAAGTAGAAACTATTCAGGTCGATGACCACTGGAAAAGGGGAGAAATTGTCCAAAATTTCATAGAGGAAATGAACACATGATAAGGGTGCTTGTCAGTCACGTGAAAACCATTATGTTTCATTCCAAACACAGGGGTGCCATGAAAAAGCTTTAAGCTAGGAAATGACACGATCTGATACTTCAAGATAACTTCTGTTGCTGTTTAGGATGATGCTGTAGAGCAGTTCAAGACTGAAAGAGGAAAGTCACTTTGAAGCTGTTGCAGGAGTTCATGCCAGGTTCAGAAAAGTGCCAAAGGATAATGGTAAAAGTAAGTAGAGTATAATTATACAAAGAAAGTACTAGATTCTCCTGTGGATTAGTTATATTGGCTACAAGAAGGAAATTCACTAAGCTTAAAAAAATGGCTCAGTTGGTAAGAGTGCTTGCTGTGCAAGCATCAAGACAAGGTTTTAGATTGTAACATTCATGTAAAAAGTCAAGTGTGGCTGTGCGCACCTGTAACCCCAGTACTACTGGCGATGGAGGCCCCAAGGATTGCTGGGGCTTGGTGACTACTAGCTCGAATTCAGGTTCAGTTAGAGATCCTTTCTCAAAGGAATGATGCAGAGAGAGTAACCGGTCAGCCTTGCAGTAGGAGAATGCACAGGTATGCACACACACGTACACACCAAACACACACACACACACACTCACACACACACACACACACACACAAAGGAAAGAAAACTGATATACCTCCCAATTTAGACTTGTATGGTAAGGTCAGCAGGTTGTTACTAGAAAGACCCTTTAAACTTGTTTTTCAGAATATCATAATCTCAATTATCAAAATTTAAAAATGTATTTACTTTTTTGCATATGGGTATTTTACCCGCATGTACCACACACACCACGTGCCTGCAGTGCCTGAAGAGGCCAAAGAGGACATTGGATCTTCTGGGACTGGGTATACAAATGGTCGTGAGGCACTATGTGGATAGTGGAAATTGAACCTGGGTCCTCTGCAAGAGCAGCCAGTGCTCTTAACTGCTAAGCTGTATCTCCAGTCCCTACAATCACAATTAATTAAAATAAAGATTTGTGTCTTTTATTTTCAAACTTTGATGAGCATTAAAATCCTTTTAGATTTTTCTAAGATGCAGAACCCTGCTTGTACCCCAAACCTACTGAATCTAATTGGAAGGACATAGGGCTCTAGCACCTACCTTTATAGCAAGTCCTGTCATTTGGGACTCACTGTTCAAGGAGAAAAACTTGAAATACACAGACACTGCAATTTGTTTTAAGAATAAATAGCAAGCTAAGTATAATGGTGCTTTTCTATAATCCTATCACTCAGGAATTAAGGCAGGAGAATTGCCAAAAGTTCAAGACCGTCCTGGGTTGCATATGAGTTCAAGGACAGCATTGAACATAGAAAGACACTGTCTCAAAATGAAGAAAAGATTCTAAATCAAATTTACGTAGAAGCTGACTGAAAGCACTGTTTTTGGTATTCGGACAATTTTAAAGAACTCATGAATGTTGTCCCAAACTGTATTTCTAAAGACAGATTGAATGACAGGAAAGAAGAAAGACATGAAGCAGTTTCCAAAGGAAGCAATTATCTCAACTGCCATAATTCTGTCAGAACCAATTTGCTCTGTAATGCATCAGGCAATATAATTACACACACTCTTTCACACACATAACGGTAGGCAGGATAAAATTTAGTAAATAACCACTAAGAGGCACTATATAGGCAATGTCAAATGTTTTTAAGTATAAAAGGATCAGAGGCATGAATGGATAAAAGTAGAAAAAATGTGTCTCCCGTATAACAGGTTTGTAGCATATATTATCTCACTGAGTTCTTATCAAATACCACTGTTGAACAATTCAATATGTTCATTTTAGAGATGGCAATATAAAGCTCTAAGACAGTATGTGCTGTGCTGAGTCGTGTGCTTAGTAAGTAACAGAATAACAGAATCAGAATTATTTAAACTATGTCTCCCTGGTTCTAAAACTTGCTTGCGCTTTTTGTTTAGGGTTAGGGGTTCACTCACTGAAGTCTCCGGGTTCTTTTGTCCTACAGCAATTAGAAATAGAGATTGTTTATTAAGAATGGAAAAATATGACAGAGAATAGGAACAGGCTAGTAATCTGGGAAAAAGCATCCACTCAGAAAGGGCTGGGCCACCAGGCTCATGACAATTTTCATAACTCCACACCCTCCCATTTATACATCACAGGCATGTCTCAAGCATTCTCTGTTTGTTACCCATAACAACAGGTTTACAATCTTTCTTGGTCACCTGGTTTCTTTCCTGTCTTAATCTTGATGCCTTTCTTTCTACATGACTACTTGGCTGCCATAGGTGCACTGGTAGAGAAAATCAAACCATACACCTATCCCTTTCTCAGCTTATTTTCAATAGGTAAAACTGAAAAACTTGCTAAGAACTGAAATTTTTCTCCGTCTAACAAAGGGAGGTCTTTTATGAGGAATCCATGACTTTAGCATGGTCACAAAACAGGCCCTGAAAACAGGAAGGGCATCTACTCAAGTGTGTTGCTAAATAGGTAGGCTGCAGCATTGTGACCCACAGTACTGCTGCAAGCCTCAAACTCTTACGGTCAGTTTAGATTGCAGCATCCTGAATATAAATTTAAGGATTTATGATAAGGCATTATTAAATACATGTGAGGTCTTTTGTTTTTTGTTTGCTTGTTTGCTTTGTTTCTGGTAAGGCATTGACTCCCTTGGGGGTATCAGTTATGATTCAAACACAGAAAGATCAAAGTAAATTATTTCAGGTTGTTTTTAGTGTCATGAAGGTGGCACACACTTTAAGATATTAAACAATTTCAATGTTGTTATCCTCCCCATAAAATGTAGAAATGTTTATTCTATGTTTTCTGAAACTGGATAGTTTATTTGTTCCTTATGTGTCACAAGATGGCGTCAGATATTTTCAAGAAATTAAAAGACCCTGTTCCCATGAGTATGAGAAGAAATTTTGGTCTTCCCTTCCCATCATGGCAGAGCACTACATTATTACCTATTGTTATGTTAAACTTAATAGCTCCAAACATGATTTAACTAATAGTGCTCTAGATTAAATGTATACCAATAGTTTAGCAAGTAGTTGTGATTCACAGCTTTCTATGAGGGTATAATCAATATTGGCCAGGATGGCCATCACCAGAATGTTTGGCCGGAGATGAATGTTTCCAGTTCAAGCTTGCTCACATGGTTGCCATCTGAAGGCCTTTATTCCTCACCAGACTGGTCATGCTATAGGGTTGCTTAAGTGTTCTGACATGGCAGGTGCCTTCCCCCTTGTCATGCGCATTTTTGCTTCTAAATTGTCATGTGCTATTTGAGCTCACTGGGAAGTTGGCTTTGGAAGTGGGACTGCCTTCTCTCTCCCTCATTGCAGGCCTAAATATGTTTGCTTCAGAGTATCCTCCAAGGTCCCTTGTCTGGGGAAGGGAGAGAACCACAAAAGAGCCATAGAGTAAAAACATTGTGTCCCTGAAAACAGCTAGAAGGTAAACCATGTCCAACAAATGTTATTGTTGTTTATCCCATGATATGAAAGTGCCTACACTGGAAAAGAGAATCTGGGACTTCAGCCATGGGAAACTCATTATGGAAGCAAGAGAATGTAAATCCATCTGATTGAATCAACTTCCCCAATTAGTTTCTAGTGGGAATTAAGTGCCCTATTTGATAATATTATCTTTGTTGTTGCTGTTTTGTTTTGTTTTTTAGAAATAATTTCTCTGTGTACTCCTGGCTGGAACTCACTCCACAGTCTCGGCTGGTCTTGAACTCAGAGATCCACCTGTATCTGTCTATGCCTCTGACTATGCCTCTGCCTCCCAAGTGCTGAGATTAAAGGCCTATGTCACAACCGCCCAGCTTGATGATATTATCTCTATCTATTGCTATTTTGTTCTTTTACTTTCAAGCCTCACCCATTGGGACATTACTCTGCCTGGCACTCTCCTTATTAGAAACTCCAGTTGACAGCCTCAGCAGGGCTTCCCTAGTCTATTTCTGCCAGATGTTTGGAGCACACAATGTAATGATGTTTAGCTATCTACCTACATACATACCTACATATATATGCCTCTCTCTATCTCCTGCTCTTTACTATACATTTTTTACTATACACTTAACTGGCTCATTTGAGACCAAAACTATGGCTACTGAGGATGATTCTTTGGCCACACAGAACATCCCTATGGAAAATGATGCTATACCAAGTAAAGGAAGAAGACACAGTGCTAATATGATTTAGTCTTAGAAGTTACATATTAGCACTTTCACCATGCTCGAAAAGAAGGAAATTAGCCCTTGCATATCAAAATACAGAGCATCAAATTGTGGGAACTCCTTCAGCCAATAGCCTTTTAGATGCCAGCCCATTTTGGGCGTGGTCTCAGTTACAATAAGTGCAGATGAAAAGTGTGTGTGCAGCCCTCTTTTCTGCTGGATTCAGTTCCCAGCTTCCAGTGCGCACAGAGGACTGAGGCTCGCTACCCTGACTGTGAGTTTATCCCCAAATAAATAAACCTTTGTTTTACTCCATTCCGGGCTATTGTGGAACTCTTTGATACACCAACATCAAATAAGTTTTGAACTTACTTTAAAGCCGTCATAATGATTGAAGTGGAAAAAAAAACAGTATGCTTTCTTATGACGCAGGGTAAGAACTGGTGGGGGTCTCCTCTGATTTCTAGTAAGAGTAATGAGGTACTTAGTAGAAAGACAAAAGAATGGTGCCTTATCACATACAAAGCCAATTTTATGCAATACTGTTTAGTGAGATATCCCAGAGGTTACAAAACAGGAAGGTTTAAAGACCACATTATTATTCTACAATAAACTATATCGTTGATATATAGTTTGTTAACTCCATTTAAAACAGATAATAAAATGCAAAAGGAGAGAGGGAAGTATAATACACTTCGAGTAGTATATAAGCAGGATAGAAGAACCACAAGCACTGACTTCCCAACCATCCTTCCCAGTCACTTCCTTCTATATTATACTACATATACAGAGTAGTTAGAAAAGAAGATGTACCATGGCATTTCGCCACACAAATAGGAGATGCCAGGAATCAATGACACACGATTGCTATGTTGGGGAGATCCAGGCACAAGCACACCTGAACAGATAGGTTGAATAGGCCTGCTGAACAGATATGAACATAAATCATTTGGGGGTGAGCAGTTGCAAATCTAGAATTACAGCCTACTAGACCTCGCCAGTGGGTGACCAACTTAGGAGCCACATAACCGTAAGCCTAGGGGTAGCGTGATCATAATTTTGTCCTGTTATTTTATGCTGCTTTCTTTGCATAATAGCATTCTGTTCTACTACACATTCCATTCCACTTATTCTGTCTTTGGGCATATTTTTTAATTAAATTACATTTTATTTATGGAGTGGACACATGCATGGCATAATGTATGTGTGTATAGGTCAGAGAATAACTTACATGAATTGGTTTCTTCTATCATTTGATTCCCAGGAATCAATCAGGTTGTAAGCGTAGGTAGCAAATTCCTTTGCCAGCTGAGCTATCATGCTTGCCATGATTTTGTGGGGTTTTTGAGACTGTAATAATTTGTGTTGTCAACTTGACAGAATCTAAATTCACCTGGAAAATGAGCTTCTGCGTACATACGTGAGGGATTATCTAAATTAAAGTAAGTCTCTGAAAATGTCTGTCATTATCTAGATTTTACTAATTGATGTAGCATTGTGGGTAGAGCCATTCCCTAGACATGGACAAAACCTCACATTGTGCTTCATTCAGGTTGTCCTGGAACTCACTATACAGGCAGGTTGACCTCAAACTCAAAATAGTCCTCTTGTCTCAGCCTTTTAATATATAATTTGCTTAATTATGATTTACATTTAAAATCTTATATATTTTGCCAGTCTCATAGTTACAGTACACATTACTAATATTTAACACAACTCTGAATTTTGTGTGTAATTTACAGGCTTCTAACATAATGCTATTTATGCTTAATACATTTTTTGCTTTCGTCTATTAATTTTGTTTTCTATGTCAGAAGTGCATTACTGAATTATAGCAGAAATACGTGTCATAGCAATTGTATGACCCTCAAATAATACAGCAAAACCACATTTCACACCACATTGTTTCTCTAAAAGAAGAGAAATCCATTCACTAATTGGGGAACTCTATTTTTCCCCTCACTATGTATTTGGATTATGTGAGCTCTATTAGAAACCAATTTTATCATTTGAAAGAGATGAGTAGAGTCAGGTGTGATGCTACACACCTGTAATCTTAGCACGTGGGAGACTGAGGTAAGAGGATTGTCACCAATTCAAAACGAGCTTGGTCTACATAGGGAAACCCTGCCTCATATCTGATGAATGAATGAGTGAATGAATGAATAAATAGAAACTATGACTATGTTACTGAGTGATGGTGCTACATAGCTGGTAGTTGATTTGAATAGTAGAACTGTATCTACATACACTCAGCTGCCTGCCATCCCTGTGCTCTGAATGACCCATGACAACAGCTAAGACTTCCCAGAATATATAAAGAAGCCTAGTTTTTGTTCCATATTATTATATTTTACATTTTTATTGTTTCTTAAAAGTTTGTTTTCTAATGAAAGACAGAAAGGAAGTGGATATGAAAAGAAGGAGAGGTGGAGAGGAGCTGGGAGGAATAGAGATGAGGGGAAACCACAATCCGGCCTCAAACTCAACAGGGATAAAAGGCACGCACCACCATACCTGGCAATAAGAAGCTTTCACACAACATTGCCAACAAGCAACATGTTGGGCTTAATCATTTGCTAAAAGTCAGCTTTAAAAACACCTTGCTTTTTTCAGTGTCTAGCTCTCCAGTGATATCTGCATCCTATATGACTGCTTTTTGGCTAGTCACACAGATGCATTGGATAATTTCCTTGTAATGCAAAATTTCCCACATTTCTATTAAAATGAAACCATTGTCTTGAGACTGGGATTTCTGTATATAATTTTTCATTGAACAGATTGACAACATGGCTATAGGAATTGAAGCCCTCCCAACCCCTTTGAGGTGAAACACCCTGTAAATTCAAGGTCATCACACTGAAAATTGTTGACTACAATTCTACATGCTTCAGTGACATCATCCAGCTAGTGCCTCTTGTGTTGCTGGAACTGTTCGTCATAAACTGTCCTGAGTTTGGCAGCATTAATGGAGTCTCTAGTCTCTTTTGATCAACCCGCAGCAACATGGCGATGCCATGTTTCAAGGTACCTGAGAAGTTAACATTGGTAACAGACTTCTCACGGAAGGCTTCATTTGACTCCTTCATTGCTGAGTGAACCAAAGATACTGGAAAACAACTCCTGGAGAGGACCAATGTTTTGAGCCCAGAGGACAAGATACTTCTATGGCAACAGCTGACAGGCGCGCTTCCATGGCAGCGGGAACATTTCTGACCACATTTCTGGGGGCCCAGGAGAGGAACTTTAGGCCCACCATTAGCATTTTGAGGAGAGTTGCTATGTGGAGGCTGCCAATCTTTATTTGGATGTTCAGCAGCAAGGTCCCCGTGAATAAACCATCTGAGATGTGCCTAGTGGTGTCTCCTCCGGAATGCTTTGTAGCTCTTCCTTGATGCCTGCACTGTGGTTGTGGAACTCCCAGGTGCTGGTAATCAGAGGCAATAAAAGAATGCTGAGGGAAAAAAAATAGAAGCCCAGAGGTAACTCCAGAAACCAAAGTGCCTTGGCCCTTGGGAAACAGAGACTGTGATAGTGTCTGAAGTACACAGTACTTACTAGGGGTGAACATGCTTGAAAGGAATAGGAAACAGAGGGAGAAGATGGATAACCACACAGGCTCAATACAGACCAATTAGTTCAGTCCAACAAGAATCTCAGAACATCATGTTGCCCATTTGGGCTGTTCTTTCTTAGGCCCTGTCTGTTTTTATGGTTTTATTGCTGTGAAGAGAAACCATGGCCATGACAACTCTTATAAAGATAAATATTTAATTGGGGTGACTCACCTACAGTTCAGAGCTTCAGTGTATTGTCATCACAGCAGGACATGGCGGACTGCAGACAGATATGGTGTTGGACAGGGAGCTGAGAGTCCTATCTTTTGTAGGCAACAAGAAGTGATGTGTGACACTGGGTTTAGCTTGAGCATAACCTCAAAGCTCATCCCCAAAGAGACATACTTCCTCCAACAAGGCCACACCTATTCCAACAAAGCCACACCTCATAATAGTGCCTCTCCCTTTGGGGACCATTTTCTTTAAAATCACCCCAGGCCCAAATAGCAGAGCTTTTATATCTCTTCCTCATGTGAGTCTTTGGATAGTGGACGCTCCAGGAAGGCCTGGCCTCTAACCATGCATCTAGCTGCTCTCTCCAGGTTAGGCAGCCTCTAAGGACTAGAAGGAGCTGATGACTGTGCTCCCCGTGGCTGTGAAGCAGATCCTTCCTTAAGAGAGATAAAAGCTAAAGGAAATTAAGTCTGTTGCAGTATCCACATTTAAAATTCCAGCATTTGAAAGGGAGAGGGAGGAGGGTGAAGAATTTAATGTTGGTGTCAGCTACATAGTGAGTTTGAGGCTGTCCTGGGTTCCACGAGGCACTGTTTCAACAACAAAACAAAACAGATTGGAACAGAGTCATAAGCCTATGGTCCCAACACTTAGAAGGGTGAGGCACAAGAATCTCTCGAGCCCACAGAAAGACACTGAAACCATCTGAAAAACCAAAAGATTGGCAAAACAGTAAACACTTAGTTGTTAGAACTGCACTGCTCGAGAAGAACAACTGTCTCAGGGCTTCTATTGCTGTGAAGAGACCCATAACCACAGCAGCTCTTATAAAGGAAGACATTTCATTGGGGCTGGCTTACAGTTTCAGAGGTTCAGTCCATTGTTAGCATGGTGGCAAGCAGGCAGACATGGTGCTGGAGAGGTAACTGGGAATTCTAAATCTGGCTCTGCAGGCAGCAGTAAGAGACTGAGATGCATTAGGGCTAGCTTGAGCTTCTGAGACCTCAAAGCTCATCCCAGTAACACTTCGTCCAACAAAATACACCTACTCTAACAAGGCCACATCTCCCAATAGTGCTTCTTCCTATCAACATATGGGGACAACTTTTCATTCAAAGCACTGCAATAGCACAGAATATAGTTAGTAGTTGTTCATCTATGTCACACATTCCAGGTAAGAACTGTGATAAAAAGGAAATGGCAAGCTATTCCTCTGGTCATTTATTATCATTATATTAGTGAGTCTGTGGTTACCTGTGCTAGATCAGAATGACCTGTGTGACTATAGTTCCAGGCCTTGTGTTTCCCCAGTTTAAAGAATTTTGTTACTTCATTTCAAGTGAGACAGAGGTGGGGGGGGGGGTTCAAATCCTATCTTGTTAGAAATGAGAAAAGAAATGAAGGGAGGGAGGAAGGGTGGGAGGGAAGGAAGGAAAGGAAAGGGAAGGGAAGGGAAAGGAAAGAAAGGAAGGAAAGAAAATAGAGAGTACAGAGAGGAAGGAAGGAAGGAAAAGAAAGGAGAGGAAAAGGAAAGGAAAACAAAGGAGAGGAAAAGGAAAGGAAAGAATCTAACTTAATTTCTGGATTTCTTTTGGTCACAGGCTCTTATTAATAGTGGGTAGATGTGTCAGGAAAAAGTAAAATATCTCTAAAGTCTCAATGGCTTACTATAGCAAAGATTGTTTCTCACATTGTATAAACAGCACAATTGGTGGCAGACTGTGCTCTATAGCCACCTAAGTCACAGAAGCCCCACCATCCTGAGTGAATTTCTTTCATAACACATGACTTCCTCCCAATTACATATACAACTATTATCCAAAATCCAATTACATGGCTGCAACCTCCAGCAAGGTAATCTGCCGACTGTAACCTTTCCGTGTGTGTCTGCAATAGCAAATAGAATTAAATAGAGAGTGAGCACTTATCACTGGCTCTGACACAATGAGGAATACTTAATTATCTGAGTATACAGAAAAACCTGGTGAATATTAAAACCCCTCTTCCATTTTTGTTTATTCCAGATGTTTATTTTATTTTATGTGTGTTGGTGTTTTGCCTGCATACATCTGTGTACCAACATGCATGCCTGGTACCCATGGAGGTCAGAGAAGAGAAGTGGAACCCTGGAAATGGACTTGTGAATGGTTGTAAGCCATTCTGCTGACACAGGGAGTCTAACACAGGTCCATTGGAAGAACAGACAGTGCTCTTAACCACGGAGCCATCTCTCTAGTCTGCATTCTTGTTTTTTTGCTTGTCTGTTTTTTCAAAGCACTACTGGGGTATAATTCAGGGTCTTTCATATCCCAGGCAACTGCTCTACTATGGAACCACACTCCTAAGCCCCATCAGTTACTCCTAGGTATATCTGGGCTAAGTAATTCCAAGTTTGAAGTGCATGCTAGCAGCACATAACAATTGTTTCTGGAAAGAGACAGTTAAATTACACTTTGAGATAATTTGGTAGTCAGAGATTATTGCCTTGACTTATGTATAAATCTTGAAATAGTTGGACTGTACAAAATGATGTACAACTGAAAAGTTATGTTAATGTTGATGTCCACATCAACTCAAGCAAATAGAGTGATGTTGTATCAAAACACCAAAGAGCAAGATAAGCATTCTTCCATATCACACTTGAAAAAGTAAAATAAAGAACTCCTTGAGCTGGGCAGTGGTTGTGCATGTCACTCAGGGGGCAGAGGCAGGCAGACCTTGAGAGAACAATAACTAACTTTATATGAAAAAACAAAAAGCCCAGGATAGCCAAAACAATCCTATACAATAAAGGAATTGCCGGAGGCATTACCATCCCTGACTTCAAACTCTATTACAGAGCTACAGTAATGAAAACAGCTTGGTATTGGCATAAAAACAGAGATGTTGACCAATGGAATCGAATAGAAGATCCGGATATTAATCCACAAACATATGAACACCTC